>JALNIO010000491.1:0-46276 GCA_023509875.1 Rugonectria rugulosa
GACTTGAACAGTAAGGAAATAATTACGTTGCAGACGTCCGCCTCACAGAAACAAACATTCAGTCTTTATCTCAGGAGCAGATATCATGAAATGAAACAGACGAGAGTTATTCCAAAGCAGAAAATATCACGGAGACAAGAGGTATCGCCCAAGACAAACCAGCTTCAAGCCAGGGAGCACCTTGTCATCCCCCTCCTCCTCCACCTGCACCTTCACCATCTTCACGCAAATATGTGTTTCTTCATCTTCCACTCCCGCTTCCACATTTCGTCCCTTTCCAGCTGACAGCCCAACAGTAAAACACAAAAGAGAAAGATCCCCAGGTCCCCTGTACACCATAAAGCTCGACCATTCTCCAAACAACCATGAGATGGGAACCCACGTATTCGCCGTAAACGCCACGCCCAAAGTATCCGGCAAGGGGCTTAAGAATGAAACAGCTCGCCCACGACTGTCACATAATGATGAAATATTCCATGTATGAGAGATAACGACCAACTTGATCAGGTTGGCAGTCCACTCCCATACGAGCCAATGACAGTTCTACTCGATGACAGCATCGCAGAGCAGGCAATTGGTTGGTTCGGTCCATTCCTTCTCGCCATCTGTTACATTCTCTCGCAAATCCTTGATTTCCCACACAGTTGGACCCTCGTTCATCTTCAAGTTCGCCTCGAAGAGTCCAACATAGGGTTTGTAGTCGGTGCCCTTCTTCTTACGGTTCTTTCTGGCCGACGGCCGCAGGGGGGTGTCGGCATTTGATGCGGTTGGGGCAGGCGTGGGCGTCGCGGTCGTTCGTGGGGTTTCGTTAACTGGCTTCTTCCCATTAACAGAGTCATGTACTCCTTGTGCACCACCAGAGCGCACATCGATTGTCGACTGCGTGTCCTTCTCTCCCGACTCGATAGGGCTGAGCGGGCGCGCAGCCTCCTCGTCAGTCTTTTCTTCCTTAATTGCTGGCTCCTTGAGGTGTGGCTTGTCAGTGCCGAGTCGCTCGTATATCCTCATCAGGATGTCGTGGCTGAGGCAATCGAGATGCATCCATTTTCCGCAATCGGGGTTCGTGCATCCTATCAATGTCTTGTCGGGGTTCGCGGGAGTATCGCATTTACACATGAGGTCGACCGACTGATGCACGTAAGCATAAAAATCACGAGACCGCTACTTTGAATCACCCACCGAAAGCTGCGAAGTACGGTAGTCAAGGGCCTGCCGCCAGTACAGCGCATCTTGAATCTCCTCGTCATCCGATTCGATCCATTGATTGACGATTGCTGGCATGGTGACGCTAACCACATTGATGACATCCACTGCAGTCGCGTTGTCAGCTTCGGCGCATTATATCATCCGGCCAATAGCATGACTTACTGTGATTTGACGCAATCAGTTCGTTTGCACCATGATACGGTTGGCGGCCCTGAATCTGCTTTTTGCCGTCCAAGGTTCCGGAGGGAAGCTCATCAGGCCAGTACATCCAATACACGCGCGCGTAGACATGGTGCTCGTCGGCTGCTCGGATCTCGAGGATGCGGGCCACCCAGTCATCGTCGGATTTCCGGACGGGCCCAACGGTGCCTAAATTGGCGGCAGCTCGCTGTCGCTCGATGGTCGCCTCGTTCGCGACGAAGACAAACCCTTCGCTGTAATATTTGATGCCGTTCACTGCCAAAGCTCGTTAGATGACCAGCCCCTCATTTCGGGGCGAAGCGCTCGGGTACATACGGACGAAGCTGTTGTATCGTGTCATATCCATCCATCGCTTATTCGGCTCAATGGTGTAATGCAAGTCCATGGTATCGTGGCTCTTGAACTTGCCGCTGGGCTCGAAGGGCGATATTTGTATAGGCACTCGTTTGTCGTCATCCTGGCTTTCGCGCTTCCTCTTCTTGTTCTTGTGTCGATCCGGACCGCCCCGTGTCGGAGGCCCGGGATAAGTAACAGTAAAAGGACATTCCGCGCGATTCTCTTCCACGACAGAGCGCGATCGCTTTCGGGAACTCATCGCGGTGATGGGTTTTGTTGTGTGTATGGGAGGTCTAGTGATGATGAGGGTAAGGTCGCGTAGCGTACGCCCGGGCGGGAGGGGTTTCCGCGATAGAAGCAAAAGGAAACAATAAAGAGGCGAGTCGCCAAAGATGCAAGCAATAAAATTTCAAAGTCGTTGCATCGAGGAGGAGGGGCACCGTCGCGTTTGAGCTAAGCTCCGGCTGTCTGTGACCGACAAGCCGCGACTTGCGATGTCCTGTGCGCAAGATGAGAATTGTCTAGACGCAACGTCGCAAGCTTGGGAGAAGAGTTGAGGCAAAAGCACCCGAAAAACGCGTGTCACGTGATGCGGCCAGACCAACCCAGCGCGTTTTTGGCGGGCCGACGGGAATACAAGACTCGATGAAATGGAGCAGAGCTTCGTCAAAATATTCTCTTATTCTGATGTCTAAACAGCTAGAATTCGGCAGGCAAGGGCCAAGAACAGTAAGAATGATTCGTTTATGACATGTACACGACAGCGAAGTCTTATCCTGAGAATCCCTGCATCCAATTACAGCCTGTCAAAACCAACATGAAAACCCAAGTTTCACCCCCACTCCGCCAAAATACAACCAAGTCCCCAACCCAACACCGTCGCTATGAATAGGTGGAAGACAGTAAAAGTAAAGAATAGTTGGCCGGCTTGAGGAGAGTGAAAAATATTGTTGTGCGTTTACCCGCCAGCTCTACCATTCACAGTGCTCTCATCTTGGCCGTCGTCATAGTCAGACAGCATGCCTCGGGCCTCTTCGTCGTGATAGGTCCCGTTCTCCTCGGGGGCGGGGAAGCCCTCGATTGTCTCAGCCAGTTTTGCGCCTTCAAGCTTTCCACGTTCGACATTGATGAAATAGATTAGTGGCGCAGGGAATCCTACTAGCGCCGCAAGAAACCAGAATGCTGGCCGGATGCTGCCAGTCCTGTCGATGATGGCACCAACAATTGTTGGGCCAAAAACGCTCGAACCCTTGTCCGTGATCGCATACAGCGCGTAGAAGGCCGCTTCCGAACCAGGGGGGATCAGCTCGCCGTATAGAGACCGGCAGTAGCTGCTGAGGCCACCCAGAACGAGGCCGTATACAGCTGCCAAGGGATACATCTCCCACGGCTGCTGCAGTCCCAGCACACCCCAGTTTTTGACAAAGGGCAGATATCCCATCAGTCCATAAATAGGGATGAGCTCGAATAAAGCAATACAAACAAGAATGGTCTGGTGAGGTTTGAGTTTAAAGATGCTCGAGACCCATGACCAGCCAAAAGCGCCGAAAACTCCAGATATGGTCGAGATTACGTTGATCATGCCAAGCGCCCACGGTCGCATATGAAGTGAGGTTTTGGCAAACAGAATGGCGGTAGACGAGGTGGTGGCAATGGCGTCAGAGAGGAGAAACCACCCCCCAAGGAAGAGAACAATGTCGAGTAAGCGCCGCGCAAGCTGAATGGTTTTGAAGAGCGACTTCCAAGCATAAAGAATATATGCCAAGCCAGAAAGAGATCCCTTCTTTCCTTCGATCACCAAAGGCGGCCCGGGTCGAGGGCGCAGCCACAGGGCAGCCGGGATAGTAAAGACTGCCCACCAACTTCCTACAATGCAAAGAACAACCCTCTGACCCCAGGTTGAATTTTTCAGAGTGATGAGAATTCCAATGGCGACACATTGTACAAATAGAGCAGCGATGTAGCCAGTCCCGATGCCTATAGCAGAAATACGCGACGATAATTCCAGTTCCTTTGAGGTGATTTCAGCGTGAGTAGCAACAGATTTCAAACTTTGCGTCGAACCGGCCAACAAGGGCGAAGTCGCTGTTATTTCCGAGTCCAGATCGCCAACTGAATCCTCGAGGGGTCTCGACTCCAGCCTCGAGCTTCCAAGATCAGGGGTACTGGCATTCTTGGCTTCAATCACCTCTGGGTGATACCTTACTAACAAGGGTAAGAACGAATTCAACAGCACGAATGATGCGCCAAAAGATGTGTTTGATATGATGGTCAAGATGGCCCCGAGGATGTATGTCTCCTTGGAGATGAAGATGTAGGCCATGACTGAGAAACTACCAACCCAGGCAAATCCCAACAGAAGCTTCTTGCGGTAGTTTCCGTGGTCAGCTGCGCAGCTGATGCTCACGACCAGAAGCGCCTGGATCAGAACGCTGACGGAAAAGGTGTACATGGCAAAGCTGGCCGTGTTAATCTCCATGCCCAGCACGTATACGATGCACTGGCCATCGTCCTTTGCCTTGCTGTCGCTGGAACCGCATGGTGTCTGTCGATCCGAGAGGAGCACGCCATTCTCCCGCGCAAGTGTTTCGAGGAGGATCGGGATGAAGGAGGCTGCGGCGACTCAAGTCAGCGTCCTCATCCACAGGAAATGAAAGCACGCGGTAATACGAATACAGGGAACGGCAATTGTGCAACAGGAAAACGTACCGATGCCGCATATCACATAGGTCTCTGCGGCGAAAGCATAGCTGTACCAGCCAAGCAGCTCCTTCTGACTAGTCGGGCGCGCATCGTGGCCAGCATGTGTCGGGACGGGAGGCTGCCGTGAGCCGGGCTCCCGGTCGCTGGAGCTCATGCTATGGCTGTCGTAGTTGTCGTAATCGTCGTTGGAAGATCGCTCGTCGTCGGCCTCGAAAGCAGATGTGGCACAAGAATGCAGTGATCGTTTGGAAAGAAGAGAGAGACCTGACCAGAGACGCTGGCCCTGCAGAGACGGGCGCTGTTGCTCTAGGTTCGGTGTCATGACGAACCACCGCGCTCCCCGTGATTGCCGGGCTCCGTGCACGTGATTGTCGTCACACGGCGTAAGCCAGGTGAGCTTCGGGTCTCAGATTGCCAACTAGCGGCGTTTCCCTCGACGCAAACACCGACTGACGGATGCGGGCCACCGCCTGGAATTTCCAATAGTAAGACGAGTCTGGTCCATGTGCGAAATGTTTGCAGGCACGCTCGCGAAAGGCTGTGATTGAGGGAGTCAGGCTGCGTCGGCTTACCAAAAGAAGGTGGCCAGAGCCCGAGCCGGACCAGGGCGACGGCTTCACCCATTCTTAAACATAATTCACAACCCCCGGCATGGCGGCACTCTTGTCCACAGATTCTGCGTCATGAGGCAACGTGGGATTTACCAGGGTCCCGTCTAAGGTCAAAGATGGACAAGATGGTATTCTAGACACGAATATCGCAGTTGCCCATTCGCTCCTTTTGGGGACTCGGTTCACCGAAGGGTAGCACTCGGACGATGATTTTGGGTGATCCTTGACGGCGACGGCCTTATCAAGGGTCGTCACGGCGCTAGGCCAACATGGACGATCCAGTTCATCTCTGAGCGGAAGAGGTCTAGCCGAGAGGTTTGGGTGAGACATGGCCAATCCGAGGTTTGCGACTGGCTGTCAAGCACGCCTGAACCAGACGACGATCCTCAGAAGAGCAGCGCAGCCGATGTGTTTGCAGGAGATGCTCGACCCATTTTCAGGTGTCATGCCCAAAAAAAGATGCCAAGCAACCAAGATGGCTCTTGGTTTCTGGGAATGGATTAACAGGTGAGGGGTAGTGGAGTCTGGGGGTTCAAAGAACCAGGCGGGATGCTGGCAAGCTGGATCAATCACCCCGGACATGGCGCGCTCGACGTCATGGAAGGTTAATTGGTTACATATACCAGGAGTATGACCAGAATATTCAGGTCGTCAGGCTCCTTGGGCAGCAGCTCTCCTGTCCAAGTTTAATCCGTTCACCGTTCACCGTTCTCCCTTCTCCGTGTCCAGGTTGGGGATGCACGCTAACGCGACCCTTGCGATGTCTCGCAAGACGCTACCAGACAAGTTACGGTGTGTGCTGACTGCTGACCACATGGCTGTAGAAGCGCGTGCATCTGCAGGTCGGATTCAGGCACAGGCACAACCATGAACCCGGAGTCTGGTCGCGGAATGTAAGCCTTCCATACCGGCAAAAAGACCCTCGACGCCGCCGACACGTAACGAGGTTGCATTGAAACATTTCACAGCGATTCTTTTGTCACAGTGTCATTTCACGCTCACAAATACGAGTACAAGTACGAGTCAGTTGTAAAAATGCAGATACGCACTCCGAGGTGCAGTAAAAGAGACGATGGTATCATCCTGCCAGAAAGTAAAAGTAGTAGAGAATCTTGGGTATTTCCACAAAACAACATCAGCGCGTTATGAGCCGTCACCGTTCCTCCATCCGTATCACGTCAATTCGTCCAGTCCACACGTCAAGCAGCAGAATCATTCTACTTCTTGCCCAGTCCAAAGAGCTTGCGCTTGAGCCTGTCGGCCACGCTCTGGGGAGCGACCAAGCCGGGCTTCTCAGTAGACGTCTCGGCGGGCTTCTCCTCGGACTTCTTTTCTTCCGACTTCTTCTCGCCGTTTTCCTTGACCTCATTTCCAGCGCCGCCGCGGCCGGTGTGGTGATCACGGCCGTCTTGGCTGGGTCGAATAGCGGCTTCGGGAATCAATTCCTCATCATGGCGCTCTTGCGATTTGACGCCAACGTCCGAGATGTTACCAGCGCCTGCAAAGTTTGGTTTTCCATGTTAGAAAAGGGCCATTTGCGCCATTGGACGATGGGAAGGGATTTATTAATACGAGTTGCCAATTGCTACCGGATCCGTGGGGTGAGATAAATGATATCGTCGTGTCAGATGGGTGACAGATGACGAATCATTGTGGCAATGATGAATTATTGGGAAATCAAGTCATACCTCCTCGTCCAGAACTGAACGCGCCGTCACCATGGCTGCCCTCAACACCTGCTCGGACAACCTCGCCGTCGACGTATTTTGTGTCGTCGGGTGTGAAATTGCCAGCGCCACCGCGGCCGTGGGAAACTTCGTTGGTAGTCATTGGTACTGACAAAGTTGGGGAGATGTCGGGTAGATCGGAGCGTTGTAGTGCCCGTGTAAGTGAAGTGCTTAAAAAATCACAGGGTAAGATTGAAGACTTCGGTTGGAGCCTCCGAAAGGGGAGACGCGAGTTCAGGGCATGGCGATGTCTTATAGTTGGGCGATGGAGAAAAAAAAAAGAAACCTGGGGGAATGGGCAATCGTTTCAGCCTGTGAACCAGGGCATGGGAAATATGACTATGTACATGCAAGGCAGAGTCGAGGGCAACGATAAGGTCACCCTCGGATATTGGATCATCGATTCATGGCATCAGAGGGTGCACGAGGGAACGACTTGTTATCTATGAGCCTGGGGAATGGACCCATCTTCTGCCAAGGAGCTCACAGAGGAGGTAAATGGCTGGACGTCCTGGGCCAAGGCTGGCAAGCTGGCTAACAACGATGACGGACCAGTGAGAACCCATGGTGAATGATCCTGACATGACTTTGTTACGTATCCGAATTTGGTGAATCGGAGGAGAGGGAGTGGGGAGATGCAGCCTCTCTCTCATGGCGCTCTGCTAATTTATGGATGGATGCTATCAATAGCTGTAGCTGTGGATGGTCTTTATCGGACAGAAGGGGGCCATTACGCGGGGGGTGTTGGTGTGTGTGGGACAGACGACAGGCGACAGTGAGAGGTTGACAAGCAAAAACTGGAAGCCATTATGAACTACGAACTGTTCTGTACCAAGTCCAGCATAGGGCACGGGAGCTTATCAGGGACCTTGCATTGCTTCGCGGGCTGGGATTGGACGGCCACGACAAAGTAGGAACATGACGTGCGGAAAAGGACGTTGGGAGCTTGGGGTGTGCCATTACGGTGCTCACATTCCGAGGTTAAGTTGTCGGATGATTTGATCTTGTCATGAGCCAATCTTGAACTATAACTTGTGCACAGAGGGCGAATGAACTCCTGTGGTTGGAGATCTGGCTGCACACTGTCCATCCAATGATGATGCCGCACAAACGAAGCTGGAAACAACAACATAGGGTACGAGTATTTCGTCTTTTTATTAGTCAGTGTCAGTACCTAACTATTAGCAAGAGCGTGATGTTGGATGAAGAAGGTGACCAGACTCGATCAGATCATGGGAAGGCTCATACAAAGTACGTACTTTTTGTCACATCTGTCACTGTTGAGTGCGGAAATAGTAACAATAGCCGGGTCCAACTTGCCTACATTAATTGCCAGTCTACGGAATGGAAGGAAAGACCAGGGCAAATTGAGAAACAGACGATAAGATAAGGACCAACTCGCTTCTCCAAGTTTGTAGGGTATCTCGACAGGCTGCAACTTTCAAGTCAAAGAAAACAAACTCCGTTGCCTATAGTTGTGCACTTGGATAGTAGGTATGTCGATATGAGATTGTTAACTAACAATAACGCCCATCACAGAACTCAGCTCAGACATTGAGCCGCAATCGTTCCGAAGCAACCTAGGTAGTCAAAGATGAATAGCGGCTAATTTTCCCATCAATCAACGCGCGGCCAGCAATACGAACCAACCCATCTATTTCTACCTTAATCAAAGTGAATACGCCAGAGCTCGCGGTCGCTGCCGGACGTAAAGTCACTCCGCGTATGCATCATCAAGACATTGTCATTGACCAGCAAATCACCCTTCTCCCAGACGTGATAGAAAGCCACGCGCCGGTCATGCAGCAGTGAGTCGATGACGTCGCAGATCAATGAACTGTCCGGGTTGTTGTCAATGGTCACGCTCGTGGCATCGAATTTCGTCCTGCTCTGTGGCCATGGTTCATGGTATCGCAGACATGGTTTGCCCGTCGTCGGATGGTCAACGACCAGCGGGAGGCCTTGGAGCTTGGTTGCATTGAAGGATGATGTCGACACGGTCCATGTCATCTCAGACAGTTTCTCGACCGTCAGCCACGAGGGGAGATATTTGAACACCAATGTGGACGATGCAAACAGTGTGAAGCCAGTGTCTGAAGGCGACGGTGTAGGTGTGTGGAAGAATTGGAATCTGTCCAGCAAGTGTCATTAGCAACACCTTCTTTTCTGATACGCCAATAGGGAGGTTCACTTACTGAGGCGGTGTCGACACTACCAATTCTTCGCCAGTGGTCTCGTCAACCTTCTTCACCGTCTTGAACAGACCATCATAGTGATATGGCATCCACTCAGATGACAAGACATTGTTGAGGCCCCGGGTGTCAACTCCTCGGTCTTTGACCTCGAGCAGGAGGCCAAACTTCCAGGGAAGAGGTGTGCCGAAATCATACGACTTCCGGATGAAGGCCTCCTGTTCGGGCTTCTTCACAAAGCCGCGCAGGATGACGGGGGAGTTGATTTCAGCCAAGGCTCGAACCTTTTTTGAATCGATGTCGTCCATGCAGAGTGCGCAGCGGCCCTTGGCAGGTCGGATGGTTACACCTGCTGGATATATGGGTTCACAAATGATGCCGCCCTTATCCTGGGCCCATGATAGGAGGTCAGACTTTTCCCGGTAATAACTTGGGCGCCCGTTCTCATGGACAAGTTCCAAAGTGTCATCCTGTTCAAACTCAGCGCGAGGACCTGTGGTAGTGGTACCGTCCAGCTTGAAGACGATGGTTGAGTGCCATGGGGTGGTGTAAATGGTGTCGGTAGGCAGCAGGCTGATGGACAATTTGGTCTCGCCGGTTGATGGATGTATGGACAGACGAAGATGGTTAGGGTATTTCTGACGCACTGCGTTGGCGAATGCCTAGCCATAATGTTGGCGTTAGTTGGGGCGCAACAGGATACCGCCAAGGAAGCAGCTTCACTCACATCTCCACGAGCCATCATCTGCTTGGCAATATATTCGATGCCCTTTTTATACTTCGACTTGGTGCGGTCCTCGCCTACCGGGTAGACATTCTGCAAGTCGAGCTCGAGGAACCGAATGTATCCCCGATACGTCAAGCAGACGTCCTCTCTCTTGCGGGCCTCGTCCCAGCTCCAGTCAGGCTGGGAGAAGGTGTTGAGGAGGGCACGACGAAAGTTGGAGGCGTTGGCGACATAAGTCATTTCATTCAGCTCCCAGGGAAGCTCAATATTGACGAGATCTCGAAGTCTGGAGAAGGAGATGTTGGTGAAGCCCTTTGCAGCAGCGAGTTCCCGGAGACTTTCGCCGTATGCCCAGACGTCCTTGTCAGGCACACCGAGCAAGTCTGGATATAAACGTCAGCTCAGATCAACGCAACCAACTATGGGACATGTTCGAACTTGCCATTGTAGACCAAACCATCGGAGATGATGGTCAGTTTCGCTCCAGGCGAATATATATCGCCAATAGCCTGGCAAAGGCCGTTGAGTCGGGCCAGAGCAAACTCTTCTGCCTTGTCTGGCAGCTTTCCCAGGACCTTGCTGATGGAGTTGGGTGACTTGAATGGGAATGCCGGGAGACACATCAACACTGGGCGCCTGGCCCTGACTTGGCAGTAGGTGAGGGCGAGGAATTTCAAGGCAGATTCGTCGGCCTTGCTACCGATGCTGTTAGACTGGGCAATCCGATACCTGTCAATGATCTCGATGATCTTTGACGAGGTCTGGAGCGCAGATGCATCCAGAGCCACTGGGAAAACGGTTGGGGAGGAGATTCCGGGTGCCAAATTGTTGGATTGAGGAGTCTCGAGCAGAGTCTGGTTCAAAGGAGTGGTGTAAGACTCCATCTCGTTACCATCTTGAACGGAAACCGGGCCTGAGGCAAAGGTCAATGGCCTGGGGTCAACTGTTTTGGCCATGGACATCATCTCAAAGTGGGTGAGTAACTTCTGGCAAGGGTTGGGGACGACTAGACGAACAATCTGAGAAGAAGTGCTTGAGTCTCCCCATGCGTGTCAAGGCAGGTGACCTGGATACAGCTCTATATACGACCACCGCAATGTTGACGTCCTCGGAAACATCACTCCGCGGCACAGCTCCTGAGTGAATCATGCTATTACCAGCGTGTGAATCTTGGGCCGCCCCCCATCAAAGTACGTAAACAAACTCTTTCGCACCCTCATCCTCACAAGGAATCTATCGGGCTGAAGTCCCCACGGCTAATCCTCCTTCCCAGTCCAGGCTCACCTGCAACACACACCTCTCGACGGAGTTGCAGTTCCAGTTCCACCCTGACAAAGCAGAGAAGATCGTCTTGGACTTTGCCACTTCATCCCACTGGGAGCCCGATGTCTGGACAAACAGGGTGACACGATAAGCTCTCCAGCCGTGTTTTCGTAAGCCTGATGATGCCTCCACAAGCCACCGCCTCTCGATATATTTCCGACTCGTGACATTCCGGCGAAGCATACGGCGAAACCTATGTACGACCGAGCAACATCAGAAACGGTAGGAGGGCTTTTTGCGTTACGTTAAGGTAAGCATTAGTCTTTTGGAAGATCATGGTCTGATCCGCAGCCACCTCCGTCCCTTGCAAATCACCCGGGACGGTACTTGTGCTTAGCCAGGGGAAGACTGTTGCAAACAGGAGAAAACCCGTGGTAACCCTGTAGTTACCAGCCTGAACTATATCCACGGTCCGACGTGTGTGGCAAAGGGGGGGCGCCAGACACCGTAAATCAAGAGGCCAAGGCATGTCATGCATAGTTCCACCACCCGAGTGTCCAAGAGGATCATCAAACCTCAGCAAGGGGTCTTGGCCAGGCAAGGCCGCCCGATTTGCTACGCCGTAGTGCGTTCCAGGTCCTGCTATCTCTATGCCCTGTCACGGCCCGTTCTCAGCTGCCCGAATCGGCAGTGCGGGCCCGAACGAGATCCGGGAGGGCCCCGGGCTCAAGGCGGTTCACACCTCCGGGGAGGGGCAGATGAGCCGCGCGCGGTTGTGATAGATTGCGCGGCATTGCTAGCATCTTGGCATAGCTTGGCAAGGCTATGCCGCTCTATACCGCCGGGGAAGTACGAAAGGCCTGGAACGGGTTTGGCCGAAGAACAAAGTTGGATGTTGCTATGACCAAGCATCTCAGCTGAAACGGGGAGAAGGGGGACACCGGGGCTGACGACGTAGAATCTCGTACCACATGAGCCAGTTGCCTTGGTGGCGGGTCCCTATAGTTTCCGAGTTTGTGAATAACTGTTTCCAGTCTGTCATCCGGATGTAGTTTGTAAGTCCGATCACTTGCCGCCGCCTGTTTGACGAACCTCCCAGTTGAAGAGGTGTTGCATCTGCTGCTCATTTACTCTGCAATCACGGCTGAATAGTTTACTTTGAAGACTTTACCTGCTTAGTCTCACGATTATGGCCATGGAAGAAGTTGATGTTGTCATCGTTGGAGGTGAGACTCAACTCTCCTCCGTAACTCACATTGACTAATACGTTGTGTAGGGGGGCCTACCGGTCTCTTTGCCGGTCTATTACTCCATGAGTTGGGCATCTCAGTTTCGATCTTGGGTAAGATGATTCACTTTCTTCAGACAAAAGACACTAACACATAGTAGACGCAAAAGATGGCTCTCTGGACCTTGGCCGCGCGGATGCGTTGAATGCTAGGACGCAGCAGGTACTTGAAGTTGCCAACGTCTTGGAGGAACTTCTGCCGCAGGGTCTCAAGTGCAATAGTAAGTACACCTGAACATCTGCTTCTGAGAGTACAACGCTCATGCCATGATAAGCCAGCTCAACCTTTAGCAATGGGGAGTTCAAGTCCCGCCAGAACCAGTGGTGGGTGAGCATCGAGCACGCTCTGCACAAGAACTTCCTCATGATCGGCCAGCCCGTCGTCGAGAAGGCGCTCACTGCACGCTTAGGCGGGAGAGTTCACTACAACGAGCAGGTCCTCAGCCTCTCGGAGCACGGAAACTCTGTCGAGATTGCGACGCGCAGCGGCCGCAAGATCCGCGGCAAGTACGCCATTGGCGCTGACGGGGCGAAGTCGACGGTCCGGAACTCTTTGGGCATCTCATTTTCTGGGACGAAGCCTGAGATGCTGTGGGCAGTGCTGGACACCTTTATCGATACCGACTTCCCCGTCTGCCCCGAGATCATCACGTTTGAGCTCGACGGCCAGTCCCGCGTCTCCTGGATCCCCCGCGAGCGCGGCCTCAGCCGCTTCTACGTCCTCCTCGAGGGGGAAGTCACCCAGAAACGTGCCGAGGAGTCGATCAAGAGGCACATGGCGCCGCACCGAGTCGACTTTGTCAGAACGGAGTGGTATAGTACCTTTGACGTCAAGGAGAGGATCGCCTCATCCTTTGTCTCCGGCGCAGGCTCCGGCCGTGTTCTGCTCGCCGGGGATGCCGCCCATGTCCACTCGGTCAACGGCGGACAGGGGCTAAACACTGGCATCGCTGATGCTTTTGCTCTTGCGTGGCGGGTGGCTCTGGCTCTGCGACCCGGCGTTGAGCAAAAGACTGTTGACAGTCTTATTCGAAGCTATGACATTGAGCGGAGGACCACGGCTCAGGAGGTCATTGGAGTGGCAGCTGCTCTCGTTCGAGATACCGTTCATGAGGCAAAGAAGTATGTTTCTACCATTGAACGCAACGCCGCATACATTACCGGTAAGTCTTGTTTCCTGGAAAGCCACGAAGAGGATATTCTGACAAGGTCTCAGGAATGGGCGTCTCGTACGACGGCATGTCGTCTCCTCTTGTCAAGGAATCTCAACATGGCATTTGGAAGGCTGGCCATCGATGCCCCGATATCATCATCAAACCCTTGTCGTCTGCAGAGAACACTAGGTTGTATGCGGTGACATCCTACGGCAAGTTTTTGGTTCTGTTCATCGGCCATCACCCAGAGTCACCCTTTGAGTACGGCTCCGTGGCAGTCTCGTACCATATCTCAGCGGACCAAGACCAGGAGCCGCAACAAGAGGCCAAGACGGAGGATTCATTCGCAATTGGTAAGAGATTCACGGCAGAGTGGGCCAGGCCCGAGGAGCCCTTTTTCGTCGTTGTGCGGCCGGACATGTACATTGGTTGCGTGGCGAGCGGTGACGATTCGTGGAAGCAGTATCTGGCTGGACTTTTGCCTACGGCGTAGCCAGTAAGGACGTAGTTGGAAGCAAGGATATTTATCCGTTGGTCAAGGGGGAGACATACGAGGATGTTTCAATGAATACGCTCTTCTGCAAACACTTGTTCGTAGCCGTGATGCAATCCCTGTCAAAGGCAGGGCTAAGTCCCTTGTCCTGAATAGGCATGTCGGAGTGCGAGGCACGCACTGTGGCATAATCTTTGGCCTTTGTAGAAACTCACGCACTGGCAGTGGGGGGAAGGGGGTGTTTTTCTTTTTCGATAACTAATGTAAAATCGTCAGCCGTACGTGAAGGGTAAGAAAAGTGAGAATAGGAAAAGTTTGCAGTCACGGTGTACTTGTAAGTGGGAATAGCTTCGGTAACGGTGACGACAGGGATAGGGATCGGTATCACAGGGGGGGGGTCATTCAAGGAACGAATCTTTGGCCGGCAGGGTCCGACGCGGCAAAAAAAGATGGTTTGATAATACTCTACGTCGTAATAGAGTCGAATCTATCTGATCGAAAAGGGTCCTGTTCCTACGGTGGAGAGAGGCCCTTGTTCCAGGTCTTATACGACGTCGACCGGGGAGTCTTGCCTGTTCGGGGTTTCTCGCGAAGAGGCATGTTTGTCCAATTGTTTACAGAGAGACCAGTATTACCAATTGATGCTGCCGAGTGGGATGAATCAAGGAAGGATCCTTTCTTGTGTCATGAGCAAGAAAGATTTTATCTGATGGGAGAGTGTGGACGGGAGTGTCACGTAACCTACCTAGTTAACTTACATCGCGGGTGAAGTCGTCGAGGAGGATTGTTCTTTACTTCAACTTTGCGTAGTTTACATGAGGGAGTCTGAGGAGGAAACCAAGTTGGACCATCATCCTCAGTCTTCTTCCTCTTTGACTTCAACAACAACAGCAGAATCGCAAATCGACAATGGGACATCCAGAAACCCTCGAAACGTCCTCGGCTCAAGAATCTCCTCCCGCATCTCCTCCCGAGTCCATCACGCCCTCCATCCCCAATGGCGGCACTCAGGCATGGCTTCAGGTCGCAGGCTCCTTTTGCCTCTACTTTGCAACTTGGGGTAAAACATGATGCTCCTATTCAAGCCAGAGTTGACCATGGTTCACTGACACTGACTTTTCACACAGGTCTCATATCCAGCTACGGCACCTTCCAGACCATCTACGAAGACAACCTCCTACACCAGCACACCCCCTTCCAAATCTCCGTCATCGGCTCCCTCCAGACCTTTCTGATGGTATTCCTCGGCTTCGTCGTGGGCCCCGTCTACGACGCTGGCTACTTCCGCCACCTGCTCACCACCGGTTCGCTCCTCATCGTCCTCGGCACCGTCCTCCAGAGCCTCTGCTCCCGGTTCTGGCAGCTCGTCCTCACGCAGGGCGTCCTGGTGGGCTTCGGCGCGGGGTGCCTCTCGCTCCTCAGCGTGGCCGTCACGTCCTTGTGGTTCACGACCAATCTCCCTCTGGCGAACGGCATCGCCGCGTCGGGGAGTGGTTTTGGAGGGTGTGTACTTGACCCCCCTGTTCTCATGCATCAATCGTCGATGAACCTGGCTTGACTGACTGTTTCTAAGCGTCCTCCTCCCCATAATGCTTCGGGAGCTTCATCCTCGGATCGGCCTTGCCTGGTCCGTCCGATCTCTGGCGCTGCTGCTGCTCACCCTCCTCGGCGTCGCAAACGTGGTCCTCCGCGCCAGAGACACTGGTTCTCGCAGCCGCAGCAGAAGATCCTTCATAGACGCCAGCGCCTTCAGGGACTGGCCCTACCTCCTCTTCGTCTGTGGCTGCTTCGTCGTCTTCCTCGGGCTGTACACGCCCTTTGTCTACATCGGCAGCTACGCCTCGGACGGGGACATTGTCTCGCCCGAGCTGGCCCTCTACATCCTCGCCATCCTCAACGCCAGCTCCATCCTGGGCCGCATCCTGCCTGCCCTCGTCGCACAGAGGATCGGCCCGATGAACATGATCATCGGGACCACGCTCGCGCTCTCCGTCACCAGCCTCTGCCTCCTGAGCGCCGAGACGTCGGCTCGCCTCATCTCGGCCATTGTCTTCCAGGGCTTCTTCACCGGCACCTTTTTCGCGCTCCAGCCGACGATATTCGTCAGGCTGACGGCAGACGCCACAAAGATTGGAACGAGATTTGGAATGGCCTTTTCAGTCATGTCGGTGGCCCTGCTCTTTGGTTCGCCCATTGCGGGCGCCCTCAGGAGACAACTGGATTACGGCGCTGCCTGGGTCTGGGCTGGGGTGACCATCTTCTGCGGGGGAGGACTTGTATTCATATCGAGGTCACTCAAAGGTCATTGGAGTAAGCCTGTGTAATGTATCGACTATTGTTGAATGCAATCACTTGATGAATGAATGTGCCCAAGTAATCTCGTAACTGGCACTCAGTCACTCACGGGGCTATGTCTTTTAATCAGTGGACAAGGTGCTTATCTCGATCCAGTAACTCTTTATGCGCTTGGTTCTTCCTAGAAACTTTTCTATTTCTTAATATCTTTGCGTAGTGATCCCCCTAACCACCAGTTCGCGGCCCTCGACTTGAAATCAGCTGTTCAGCGATATCCTCAACTACCTACTTGTAAATGCCGCTCTCCCAACTCGCCCAACTCCAAACAACATCACAACATCACACTGTACTAGCATATCTACATTTAACTTCATTTCTACATTACATATTCCACTTTTAGGCTCGGCCAGCCCTGCCGATTTGCAGGATCTCGCCCGTCAGCGCTTCATCGCCTCGTAACACTGGCCACGAAGATCCGTCCGACTTGACCAGTACCAGCTCAAGTTTGGTTCCCAGAATCTTGTAAGACGACTTCTCTTTGTCGATGGTGGCAAATAGAGGAACGTCCGCCTTGTACCGCTTGGGGGTTGCGTCGGTGGTTACAAGGTCCAGAGATAGCGTCTTGTCTTGGAACTCCACCTTGGAAGTCTCCTTGTTAATCTTCTTGAGGAAGAAGGAAGCAATAACATTGGCGGGAGTCTGGTAAAAGTCATGTCTGCATCTGGTCAACAAACAAGGTCGTAATACTCGGAGGAGGCGGAACTCACCGAACCGAGGTCAGCACCTCCTCACCACCCTCCTTGCTCTTGTCCTTTTCGCCACTTCCCACGAATAAATGTCTTGTTTTGGTCTTGCAGCCCTCAATGTTCATGAACTGGTCAAACTCCAACACCCTCCTCTTGCAGCAGGAGTAGCCCTTGCTTCCCTCATGGAAAATAGGCACACCGGGATGATGCACACACTCCTCGCTATCTCTGGAGCTGCCCTTTCTGTAAGTTGCGCCGCAGGCTTTGCGTTTGCATGTGCTCCCATCAGGAATTTCCAAGCTTGGGTCGTCGTCCTCGGATTCGAGCGGTGCGGGAGGGGGTGTCGGGGCGTGCTGGGCTGGCTGAATAGGTGCGCGCGAAGGTGCAGCATTTAAGCTCTCAATTTTCTTGGCCAGGGCTTCGTCATCTTCCTTTGGCTTCTCCTCGACCTCTGGGGGCTTATCGGTGGTAGAGTGGACGCCAGTCGTACAGGGAGGAATCTCCATGAACTCATCGAAAGTGAGAACGCGGGGTTTGCAGCACTTCCATCCTAACTGCGAGTCAGCGCATTTGCATTGCTGCAAGAGTGAAGCTCATATTGATGGCCAATGTTTGCGTTGCGTTGCGTTGCGCTGCGCTGCTCTGCGCTGCTCCAGGAAGCTTACCTTTCTGCCCTTCATGGAAGATGGGAGGACCAGGGTGATACTCGCACTTCTCCAGAGGATCCGTAAACTCCTTTCCGCAACCCTGATGAACGCACTTTTGAGACATGTTTGCACCAGTTCAACGTATATGCAATCTCTCAATGTCAAAATTTGCCTTCAAAATGGCAGTGTTATTCAAGCAAGAAGATGGAGTTTGGGGAGCTCGTTTTGGTGGTGGGGTGGGAGCTTCTAGAAATGTCTTGGGCTCTTTCCCCGATGACGCTGTAAGCAGGAGCTATTGGCTTCACCGCCTTCCTTTCTTGGTGCGGGGTTGAGCTAGGTCTCGGTTCCTGAAGGAGCATCCGGTAAGCCTATGTTACTGTACTTGGACCGTTGCATTTCCGACCATGGCTGTGACTGGACATACGACTTCACCGAGTCAACTGTTCATCATGTTCTGTGCTACTCGTCGTCTGCTACAGCTCCCTACCCGGATCACCTTCTTCACCCGCGAAACCTGTGGTCTCTGCAAACAGGCCAAGGGTGTCCTCTCGGATGTCTGGGACAAACGACATTTCGAATATAAAGAAGTCAATGTCGATCTACCTCAGCCAGAGTCCAAACAATGGAGGAATCTCTACGACTTTGACGTCCCCGTGGTACGCAGCAATTTCTCAATGCCTTGCTCCTGAGCTGTTCTTAATCGAGATTCCAGATTCACATCAGCAAGAGTTCAGCGCCTGAGGAAGACCCGGCCAAGTCTGGTAAAGCCATCAAACTGATGCATCGCTTCACTGTAGAGCAGGTTGAAGAAAAGATGGACAAGGCCGAGCAGAGTTGACTTGTTCTTGGTCTCTAACAGCTTTTGAGTTAATACGATTTCCCCTTTTCTGGCTTGGCTGCTCCAGTTGCAAAACTGAGCTGTTCCTTCGAAGTCAGGTCGAGCGCCGGGTAGTCCGTCACCACATTCATCATGTCAAACCCTTGGTCTGCAAAGACTTTGGCCTGCTCGCCCCCTGTACAATAGACGCCGCACTTTTTGCCTGCATTTTTGCCTGCTGCCAGGACTTTTGCAATTGCTTCCTTCAGCTCCGGGGCCATGACACCGTCGATAATTGGATGCCCAATGTTGTTTCCTAGTCTCGTTCAGATTACCCATTCCCAACGGAGGGACATCTCTTGACTCACCCAGATCAAATGGCCCAATGAACAAAACATCGATACCCTCGACGGCGGCAATCTCATCCACGGATTCCAGTGCCTCCTTGGTTTCAATCTGGACAATGGTCAAAAGCGCATCATTCGCCTGTTGGAGATACTCGGTGAAGCTGGGGACGGGGTTGAAGCGTTCGGGGGCAATCGGAGATCCAAAGCCACGAGTTCCCCAGGGAGGAAACTTGGCAGACTGGACGAGCTGCCTGGCCTCATTGGCAGTGCGAAGAAGTGGCACTACGATCTAAGGAACAGTCAATTGGCCCATCACCCTCGGCTTGAATGAGAGATACGCACGCCATGAGCGCCGCTATCGAGAGCACCTGAACATGGGATATAAGTTCTTGATCCGAGGTCTCTGGACGTAGGATATACGTACGCTTTACCATCCACCCTTGTAAGTCGGGAAGCCTCACGATGGGAGACACTCCCAAAGACGCGATTACAGGTACAACTTCGTGCATTGCTCCATCTAAAGGTCGACCACAGTCAGTTCTCGTGTCTTTCACATCCCAAAGACATAGCAAAATGTCGACATACCATCAATGTTTCCATGTTCGCAGTCCACCAAGACCCAATCAACCCCAGACCGTGCAAGTACTCGAGACACGTTGGCATTCGGAAACATCTGCCACGCCCCAAAGGACTTGCGACCTTCGCCCAAGGCTGTTCGTAAGCGGTTGGAGGCCTGCATGGCCGAGATGTTCCTCACAGCACCCCGCACGCGAAGGGTGCTTCTCATGGTCAGCGACGCACCCAGGCGGAGCGATGAACATGAGAGAGTCTTCATTGTCGGTTGGTTTGTTATCGGGCACGACAGATTAGAACTGCACAATAGTCTCCCAAAAATCGATCTATTAAAAACCAGAAATATCGAAGAAATAAAGTCTGTCAGATTGTCTTCAACCTCTTCTTAAATCGTCCAGTTGATCCCCCAATTCCCGCCTCAAGGAGACCTCCGGTGTGGGGGTCACTCCGGGGGATGTGGGGTTTGATAGAGAAATCACCCGGCCATGAATGGTGCAGTTGACCAGGTATAGAGTGCTTTGCATGCATGAGCAGTAGGGCGTAGGGCGTAGACGGCGGCATCTTTGGGGTATCTGGTTTCTTTGTACAACTTTTTCTACAATCTTGCGTTCTAGAGTCTAGTCGCCCGCGGCCAGGGCTCAACAAGGCAGATGGACACGAATTTCACTTACAGCAGAGCGTCCATTCCACGGCATGGCAACGCGTGTTAAACTCTAGGCGATGACCATCCGCATGTCCAATGTCGTTGTTTTTTGGGGTACAAATGCGGCGGTGCGCAATATCTCGACCCCGCCGCCTCAATCCCCAAACGTCAAAAGCACCCGCAGCCCATATCAGCCAAAATCCGTCCCACCACGATAAACTGGGTGGGGATATGAGACTCCGATCTATATCGTGAGGTTTTCAAGTACAGTACAATAAGTGTCAGACAACTGTAAACAATCTGAAACGAGTAAGTTCATCCGTCGTCAATTCGTGAATTAGTCTTGGAGGCATCTGAAATACAATGTTAGCCGACTGCGTCGTTAGGGGTACCACCCCAACATACCCCAAGTAGTCCTCCTTGATGCTGCCAATAGCCCACATCTCTCCGACCTCGGTACGGGTGCCGATAATCTTGACACGGACGTGAGTGCTGGGTTCAATCACCGTGTCTTCGTTGTTGGTGAATTGAGGGGGTGTAGCATTGGGATCCCACTTGATATCGCTGGGGATCAACTGTCATCATCATCAGTCACTGGTCCCAAGTCTGAGTTTGCACTCAACCTACGTGAGCCGACACAAAGAGTCGCAATGGTCCTGCTTGGGCAAAGAAGCCCTGGGGGTTGATGGAGTAGACGACAGCATCAACCTAGAGTCGGGTCAGCTTGCTCACCAAACCTCTACGATTCGACATGGTCATACAGTCTCGCCCTTGAAAGGCCTCCACACCACTGCTCGGTAGCCGACTGTGAACTCGGCGAGCCCGTTTCCAGGGAGAATGCGACCTTCGGAAATGTCGAAAGTATCCATGATGGAAATAATGTAATAGCTTCCAGCGCAAGTGCCTTCCACATCTTTCAAAAGCTTGCTCGTCACCAGGTCGTGCATATTGCGGCCAAAGTACGAGGGATGCAGGGTGACCCTGCGCTCCATATTGTAGAGAAAGAACATGATGAATAGATGCGGGATCCAAAAACTTGGCGAAGAGGGTGTTCGGTGCGTTCGAGGTCGATGGGAGGGATTAGTCTCGATAGGCTGGCCAAGAACTATTCGGTGAAGTTTTCAAGGTATCGGGAGGAGCGCAACGAAGCGCGTGTTAGAAGTAGGCGATAGCGAGCGGCGAGCGGCAGCGGCGAGAATGATAGCTGGTCACTGGTTGGAGAGTCGCGCGATGGACAAAGAACCAGGGCGAAGACGGCGCAAGGGTGAGCGCAAAGAGAGAAGAGAGGGAGGAGGGTGAGGACACCAGAACCTTCCGAGGCACACACAAACACCCGCCGTCGTCAAGCGTCAACTGAAGTTGCGCCAGTGGACGTTCCCAACACAGGCGCACCGAACCGCGAAGAGGTGAATGTTGATGACGAGGGATGTTTTTTCGTCAAGAGCGGCGAGGCTGAGAGGAAGGCGGCGGTTAGAAATCTTGGTGCTGTGGCGGTTGAGCGCGCGGCGCGGTCAAAGAACGAATCGCGGATGAATGTCCATGGGTCCGTGCATGGCGCAACTGCTGCCTTATAAAGGCGGTAGGACTACCTTTTTGGGCTCGCAACTTGTACCTACCTACGGAGTATGCATGTGAAGCTTCACTCTGGCAACTTACTGGCAGCATGTCAACAAACATGACACAATCAACAAAAAACATAATCACCCAGCCATCTGTTCAAGCTTAGCAGAATTCTCGCCTTCAAACCGCTTTCTCCCTAACAAGAGAGCATCACAGCCCAGCGTCTCAGGCAGGTGAACACGTCTACTCATTCTGAGCGAGTCGGTACTCACTCGGTATTGATTAAACCAGAAAGAAAGCTATCAATGTCCCTGATCTGTGTGCCTATCTCATGAAAAGTGAAACTTGGAAACCTCAGCCTCTGTTTACGTGGTACAGACTACACCCGCTCTCACACCACCAGATCCAAATTGGGGTTTATTAAGTGCTCATTCAGGCACGCCAAGTATTGCGATCAACCTGGAAAAGTTTATAAGAAGCAACGAAAGATACGGGACATCCGTTCTACGAATTGACCATTCGGAGTGATTCCAGTGCTTGGAAACTTTGTACATATCCGTATGGGGTACTCCGTACAGTGGACAACTTGACAATGCAATGCGCTACTACCTACGTTACAGCAATTACCAGTCCACTCGGTTCAATTATACGAGTTCCATTAGCTGCCTACCTTGCCTACCCAGGGGTAGTGGCTGTGTAGTCATACGCCTCGGTCAGAAGAAGTAGCCGTATTCGAGACAGCCAGCTGCAATTTCGCGACAAAGGTCGAGAGCATCTCCATGGAGTACCTGGGACAGGGATCAACGGGTTGCCGTTGTCCAGATGTGGAAGTTGATATCGTGACTGCCACTGAAGATGCCGACTACCACGAGCAGCATGGAGTGCGGAGACAGACCAATACACTGGACGTTAGACTTAAAGGTAGTACTCTGTAAGTGCGCTACCACGAGTTTTAACGTGGTAGAAGGTAATGACCCCGAGATGTGGCCTGATTCCAAGATGGGGAAAGTTAGGGATGTGGTGCGGTCGAGTCTGGGGCAGAGCGTCAGGGGTTGAAGCCGTCTTTCCAGCGCTGTCAATTTGGACGTGCATCTTCAAGAAGAGTCTCCAATAAGAGACTCCGGGAGAAGAGAACAGCCCAGATATCGTGCAGTCCAGGAAGACTATAAGGTACCCTACTTGCCTACCTTGGTGTGCACTGTAGGTACTGCACATTCAGTGGTAGAACCAGACACAGTGACAGAGGCACCGCCCACCACCCGCTGAAACTTGGGAGGTTTAGGTGCTACACCCCCCACTACACGGCAGTTAAGAAATGGCACATGAACAACACATGCCAGAATGGAACCTCTTTTTTTTCTTCCTTGTTCTCTTTTTAATCGGATTTTTTTGGCCACTCATATTAAAACAAGCATTTTTCTCTCACCTTCTCCTCTTTTTTGTCCACTTCTCATTCGTGTCTGTCGACCTTGCTGCTTGTCTCCTCTCAACCTTGCTCGCTCTTAATCCATCCCATCATTCGCACCTTCTCCTCTTTTCTCCAATTCGTTCCTTAGGGTGCGCCTTCCTGCAGATACCTAGGTAACTGTTCGTCCGTCTCCTTCCCTGTCATTTCACTCCATCCTCACACATCACATGAAGTACCTACTCCGTACCTGCCTACATGTAGCCACTCATCCACGTGCTAATAATCCCACCGTCTCCGTCCGCCCACTCTCCCACTCACTTCATTAACCTCGCTATAACCTCACTCCGACCTCATCGTCCTTCGCCTCTTTTCCCTACCGTGTCAACCCCGGACTTTTGTACGCGGATCACGTCGATGACGCCACTGTCTACGTCGCCCTAGTTATTAAGTCGACCTGCGTGTCTCAGTGTCAAACAACGAGGGTACCACCACTTTTCGGTCTGACATTCGAGCTTCATATACGCCCACGGACCATCCTTGAGCAACTGTGGCTGTGGCGTATTGGATTCTTCTCTTCTTGTTGATATTATTTGATTCTCCTATTCAAGTTGCACGACCCAAACTCTCCCTACGTGGATATTTCTCTCCTTCAGCTCCGACCAACCCGACCCATCCTCTACACCAAACCCAGCAACCATGACGCTGGATCTTGAGCGCCAGTTAACCTTTGTAAGTCGTTGTATGCTTCTGCGATGCATACTCATATCCATCGAGCCCGTCTAAACTTGAGAGGTTACCTGGGGCTTCTAGGAAGGCCACCTACAATTCGCTAACTGCTCCTCAATAGTATGGCGCCTATCACCATAACCAGGTCAATGTTGCCATCCACATGCTCTGCGTCCCTTTGATCCTCATTTCGGGCTTCACAATGGTCTGTTCCTCTTTCTCTCTGTTTCTATTCATTCCCGGCTATGCCGGCAGCGAAACTTTAATGCCTTGTGTCCTTAATGCCTTGTGTCCTTAATGCCTTGTGTCCTAACAACCATCTTAGGCCACATACACAGGGACTCTCATCAGAACTCCTACGTGGCTCACTGTCCCAAATCTCGAAATCAACCTTGGCACAATCGCTGCTTTCGTGTACTCCCTGCTCTATCTTTTACTCGAACCCTTTGCTGGGTTTCTCCTCGGTGCCTTTTGCATGGGCGGGTGTGCGTTTGGGAATTACTTGCGCTCTCAAAACCCAGACTCCACCTTCAAAGGTGCCCTGGCTCTTCATGTCATCTGCTGGCTCTTGCAATTCCTGGGGCACGGCGCTTTCGAAGGTCGTGCCCCTGCTCTGCTTGACAACCTTATCCAGGCCATCTTCCTAGCCCCCATGTTTGTTTGGCTTGAGTTTCTTTTCCTGCTTGGCTACCGCCCCGAACTGCAAGCTAGGGTCCAGAAGAAAGTCCAGGAAGAGCTTGCCAAGTTCCATGCTAAGTCAAAGAATGGAAAGGCTCAATGAGGCTTACGCGAAATACTGTGTCATCCCGGAGCATTCATGCAATATGTGGCCAAACTTCCAGGGATACCATGTTGATTGCCTCTCATCTGAGATGTGAAATCGAATTCAAAATCGCACGCCAATGCCTAATCAAATTGGGATATGTTTTTAGGCTTGAAGTCAAAGGAATGGCCATTCGCCATTCTACTAAAACAAGTTCTTCGTTCCCTACTCAGGGATCAAGATCACACCCAACTCCTTCATCACGTTGTCTAGCGTTCTGCAATTGCTCTTCAAACTCTCATCATTCTACTTAGCCATGATTCCGAATCGATTCTTGGGTTTACTGCATTGAGATTGTCTTTATAGCATGCAAAATGGTACCGGGAGAGTTGCACTGGTTTGACGAAAGGTAGTTGGGCGCTCACAGAAGCAGCCTACCTATGCAGATGTAATAAAATCATACAAAATGTATTTATCTTTTCAATATATGTGAAATGCTCCGTCTGTTTAGTGGTGTTTACGGAGATGAGTTATGTGTGACAGACTGGTGTCTGAAAACATTTCTACCCCAACATTTGTTCCTATATCCATCTCACTGCCAGCACCTCTCACCAAATACGCATTGATTGCAATAGTCATGACATCGTGATAGAGTTCTTATACTCTTATACATTTGAACGCCTATAATACCCAAAAAAGCACGTGTACAAAGGAAATGGTAGTAAAGAACGTGGTGATATCGGTCAGCACACTCTCATGCTCTGCCTCGCGGCAAAGGACTTGGTTGCATCAGAGGGATGTGACGCCCAATCAGGTTGAAACAGAGGTCCAAACTTCTCCTCAAACTCTGCGTACGTCGTTGGCGCTTCGCAGATATCCGACTCGATGCTCGACGCGGGAGTTGGAGATGGGGAGGCTGGGCCGTGGACCTCTGGATGGAGGATTATGCGGTTCTCCATGATTTCGTCTATGAGTTCCTGGTCGGTCGGCTCGGGGAGCCTTCTCTGGAACGACTGCCGCATGTCGTCCTGGCCTTGGACCCGGTGGATGGATCGACGGTTCTGGGCTGGGGGTCGGCGGAGGAGGAGGTCTTGCTGGCACTGCTGACAGTCCCTGGAGACCATGACGCCGTGCTCCTCCGAGTCGATCACGTCGCAGGTCCATCTCCTGCGGCGCCTGGTCGGGGCGGCCTGGTCCATCTCGCCCTCGAGCCCGGCGCTCCGCGGGCTGCTTCCCGCCACGGCCGTGGCGAACGGCATGCGCACGACGTCGAAGCCGACGCTGCCGTGCATGGCGGGCACGACCTTCCACCCGCGGGCGCGCAGGGGCCCGTGGCGGTGCCTCTTGGGCGCGCACTCGGCGCAGGGGCGGGCGAGGCGCTCCAGGCCCTGGACGAGGTGGTTGCAGGGCTCGGCGGGGGCGAAGCACTCCTTGAGGGGTCCGAGGAAGGACGTCTTGCGCTTGAGGATGCGGCTGCAGGGGAGCTGGATGCGCTTCATGTGGCGGCACGAGTAGAGGAAGATTTGGCAGCACATTGTCGAATAGGGGGGAAAGCGGTTAGTTGCACATAAATGTTGGCTTTTGCTGGTGTTTTTTTCTTTTCTTGCTCTCTCAGGGAGTTGAGTTTTGACTGAAGCAGCTCGGGCTGGATGGACGGGAATGAACTTGTCGGACGTTGAGGACTCGAGGATTTGGTCTTCTTCGTGGGGGTTTTATATGGCTCATGTCGGGAGGTATTCACTTGCAATCAGAGCTGCAGTTCTGAGGAATAGAGTCGGATGGTTCAAATGCGTGAAGAGAGACTATGCGCGGTTCAGGGATGTCGATCAAACAGAACAATATATATTGTCCTGGTGAAAGCCCAGCTTCCACTGAACAGGAACAATTGCTCAGAATACCTCAGTGCCTAAGCGCCTGCAACAGTTCGTTGTGTTCTGGTAGTTGACAAAAACGAGGAAATTCATTCTGACGTTACGGTCAAAGTTCACATTAACAAGAGCATCACTCGCAAAGACATCATGTGAATTGGGCAGGAATGGTAGAGGAAAGTTGAGATGAAATCGTATTCGTTTAGATTAAGATGAACTATGCTTTGACTGGAGCATTCCAAGTCTTCAGTGTACGATCAAGACAAAATGAAAATCTTTCAAGCAGGTGATTCGACAAGCTTGGTGGAAATGAGCGACAGAACGCCTGGTTCGTATTCGTCATGGCTATTGGCTCCTCCCACATCTACACTCTCAGTTGGTGAGAGCCATCCTTTCGTCATAACTGTACCGGACAGCTAAACATCTCAGGATCACCTTAGGCATTGACGCCACGCTTGCTGATGATGCTGTTGAGGGCACTGAGAATGTCGGAAACGCCGGGGACAGCAGAAGTGCTGTTGGTGGTAACCTTTCCGGCGATGCCGTTGACAAGGTTGATCAGGGCCTGAAGAATTTCGGTGACGGTGTCCACGAGTGAGTCGATGAGATCACCTCCAGATCCAGCCTGAGCAGCCTCGGAGCGGGAGTTCAAGGCACTTTCGAAAGACTTGAAGAGAGGACCAATCAAGGGAAGGTTCTCGAGCACGGTGACGAGCTGGGAGCCAAGAGAGCTGCTGGCTTTGAGTTTCTTCAAAGCTGCAACCAGCTCCGTGGATTGGTCAGAAGCCACAGACTTGACAGCTTCCTGCAACTGCTCAGTCTGCTCGGTGGTGAGGGTTTGATTGGACTTCTGGGCCTCAGCGCGCTTGATGGGCAGGACCAGAGCAACCTCTTTGAGGACATCGCCAACGACTGGGAGGCTTCCGAGGAGCTCGGCGAGGGCGTATCCAATCGGGCCAGTGCTCTGAAGAGACTTGTAGGCCTGGCTGACTTGGGTAGCCTGGGCATTCGTGATGCTCTTCAGGGCCTGGCTGAGCTGCGCGCTCTGTGCAGCCTGCAGGGTGACCTCACGCTTCTTCAGGGAGAGGTTGTCCACGGCATCGGCAAGGTCAGTCAGGATCGTGCACAGAAGGCCGCCAGCGTCGAGGTTTCTCTTGGCGTTTCCAGCTGCGCTGGTCACGTCACGCTTCAGAGAAATTCCGTCCAAGGCATAGGCTAGCTTGTAGAGGAGACTGCCGAGAATGTTACCGATCGGGCCGGCCTGAACTGAAGTCTCGGCCACATCACGCTCATAAATGTCCCGCTCTTTGATAGGGAGGTCTCGGAGCAAGTCGGCGAGCTTCTGGCCGACAGTAGGAATGACTTGGACGATATCGGCAAGCAGGTTTCCGATGCTACTGGTACCAATCGTCTGGCTCAAGGTCTGTTTGAGTTGGGAGACTTGGCTGGTTGTCAAACTGTCCAGGGCGTTGCTCAGCTGCTCAGCGTTGTTCAGCTTGAGGTTCTTCAGAGAGTTCTGCAATTCCTTGGTCTGGGTAGTTGACAGGCCCGCATAAGCCTGCTTCAGCAATTTGCCATATGTTGCAAACGAAGTCTTCTGGACCTGCTCAGAGGCCGCTCGTTGTGTCAAGTCTCGCTTGTCAGATTTTCCTGAATCCTTGTTCTCCAGATTCTTAAGGAAATCAATAAAGTCGGTCAATTTGAAATCATCGTCTTCGCCCTGTACGGCTTGAATTGCTTCCTTGATAGCATCTTCGGACTGGGTAGACTTGTTTGAGCCGTCACGTCTCTCCTTTGTAGGTCCTCCAAGACTTCCTCCCACAAGGCCGCTCCAAGGAGAAGCCTTATCCCGGGCAGCCAGGGCAGCATAGGTGGTGTCTGCAGGGGCAGCGATGGTAGTGCTCAAGAGCACGGTAAGAGCCAAAACGTAAGTCTTCATGGTTTCGGTGAGAAGATGTTTAAGAAATAACAAATGAGTAATAGCTGTAAAGTAGAGGATCTGGGTCTTTGCTCTATGCTCTTGGTTGGTAAGCTGATGAGGAAGGATGAAGAGTGAGAAGAAGTCTGCTTTGACAAGACGTCGTTACCACTTTATACTCGAGATCATCCATCTGTTCTACTAATAGTCAGTCTTGATTATTTCGATGTGTCAATCTTGGGAGACATCTGTCTCGGTGAGTCTTCGGTGCGTTTACAACATAAGAAACTCACGATGTTGGAGCTGCATTCGAAGACAGCGCTCTGTATGGAGAAAATCTGGGAGATTTGGTGGAGTAGGCTCGGGAAGTTCTTGAATGGAATGCACATTTGAGAAGCCGTAGAGTCTACGACACAAACCGGAGGAAACCTCAGCTGGAAGCCTTTCGACATCATACAGCACAATTGAGTGATGCACAGGGTTTTCCAAGCAGTCATCATTGCACAAGCCGGCAGTCGGAATGTTGACGCCGATCAAACACGGGATAGTGCAGATTAAGGGACTGAGGCATCGATATGCAAGTTGATTTGGCTGCCAATAATTGGCATTCCACGAGACGACTACCGTTTGTACGAGATATCCATGACGGTTCCAACATGGAACAAGAACGACATTTGTTATTTGCAACCAGGTGCCGGAGACGATCATCGAAGCATTGATGGCAGCACAAGCTGAAACTTGATGACCTGAGGCAATGATCAGCGTACAATGAGTATATGTTTCTACTTGCAGGGAAATAGCATTCTGAAGGAAGTTATAGCGGTGGATTGAGTATTATTAGTCGAGTATAACGCGATGCAAAGTTTAGAATAACTTCAACTACCTCGCACATATGAGCTGAAATTGAGTGGATGCGAGGCTCAAGCCGCAGCGGCATGGAACAAACTTGACTCCGAGGGGTGAAGTAGGTAAGGCACTTCCCAGACATACCTACCTATGTTTTTCAATTGATCTTTCTTCTCTTTCCTAACTTATATATGAAACCATCACGGCAGTCATGGAACAACCCTCCCTCATTGACCTAGGTAGCCAGACTTCAGAGACATCTGTCGAACTTGGAAACCTCATTCCTATGACCGTATGTAATCACCTCACAAGTGGACAAGCCAAGTTGTAGATTGAAACATCTTGCATATTTGCACAAGGTGTGATGCTCGGCCCTATTCCCCAGTGTCTCAATTGCAACAATGTCCTTAATATCCGGCCACAAGTCCAGCGTCTTTGCCGGCCAACCCCCGTGCACAACAATTGTTGGGTGAATTAAAAGGACAAATGGCGATATGGGACTAATAATGATATGGATTCATGTCTCAGTTGTCTCTGAAATCCGTCTTCAATTGGTTAGAGATGGCTTCATGTGGACAATTTTTGCAGTGCTAGCATTTGGTCTAGGGTAACTGCATGTCAGCGGAGAGTCGGTTTTGGGAGTCTTACTCCCTATATTTTATGTACCCTTTAATTTTCTACTATTAATTGATAATCCCGTTGTCTATACCTCTATATAGTAATAAAGGAAATCAGACATTTGCGCAGTCGTAAGTTATAAAGACACCCGAAAGCCTGAGTAGAGGGACTTGGCATTATAAGTATATCGAGTGGAACAATGCGTTTTGACTGCAAGCACTACCCAATCCAAAGCCTTCACCGTACTCACACACAGACCTATCCGAAGGTGAGACAATCAGAGCTAATACTGTACTCGACTAAATTGAGCAAGCTAGATCGGGACGCGGCATCAACCTTATGGGCCGTCTTTGGATATTAACCAATCGCAACATTGACGTGGACAGGATTGTTCTGGTACTTGCTGCACGCAGACATCGAAGCAATTGGTTAGTGCCACATTGATATGGAATTATCCTCAACATGTTAAGCCATTGAACTCGGTGACTCAGGCAAGCGTCACAGGTCAGGGCTGAGGGCGATAGCGGCGTCGAAGAGCATCGACATGAGTAAAGTACACAGATAGCTTGCCCGGTGACGTATTTTTTGTTATACGTTCTAATTTTTAATTTCGTCTTTCCCTCTTATTTCCCATCTCGGGCTTTGTCGGCATCTACCTACAAGGACTCATCGGAAGTCGATCGCATCCGTCCAAGTCTAAGAAGTCCAAGTGGGCGTCTGTGGGCGCCTGTGGAGAGGGGGAACTGGTCCCTTGCTTCAAAGTGCCAACCCGCTTGCCGCCCACCAACCGCGAGAGATTTGAATCTTGCATTCTTATTCTTTGGGACCGTGAGAAATAAGGTACGCGGTGGGAAGCAGTGCTACGCTGCAGATTGATTTCATTACCTTAGCCGGTTACGTGTGCAGGAGCCAGGGGCCCCCTGTCTCCCGAAGTAGGAGCTTCGAGCGCCGGTACCCCAAAGAGCCAAAGAGTCATCGTGACGTCCGTTTACGGGCCATGGGTCCAATGATGAGTGAGTGGTTGTTCTAACGTGCAATATCCATGCATTTGCACCTACATGTGATGTTACCTGTCGATATCTTGTGCGAGTATCACGTCAAGACGGCCGAGGTCCCTGAGAGATGCAGAATCCAATGCCCTAGAAATCAAGTGACCCCTTTCATCCAGGATGCACTTTGTAGTCTGTCAATACTTACATGTACTGTACTTGTACTTGGGTAGATTCAAAGAATGTACCTATTCGAAAATGGAAATGGGAAGCTGGGCACAACCCGCAGCTAACACAAGTCACTTAACCTAATCAAGATGCAACGGCTGTAAATCCTCACCCACACAGCTGCCCCTTGCCTTGGAAAAATTTGCGTCTTCTCTTTTTTTTTTTCTTTTATCTCTCATCAATCGGACTCATAACGGAGCAGCTGCCGGAGGCACCACAAGGGACGACGCTACCACAACGGGGCCACCAAAATGTTGGGGCGCATCATTGCTCCGTAGGTGAAGGAAAACAGGCTTGCTAGGGTAACTCCCAAGTAGTGCGCTGCTAGCTTTGGAGGGGTGAGGGGCTCATGCACGTAGGAAGTACCTCTCCATGCATGCACCCCCAAAAGATACTTGCTCTGTCGCACACAAACACTCACCACCACCACAAACCAGAATTTTCTCCGACCTTATCTTATCAGCTTGCTCATTGTGGTTCAAAGTACAGTACATACATGCAGTACATACATACCTACCTACCTACAGACCTACCACTTTTTTTTCTCTTTCCTAGCTTCAGTCTGTGCCTTTTCTTCCCCACCGCATTCATAAGAGAGAGAGTCACCCGCTCTTGTCCTGTCCTCTTCATCTCACGACTTAGACGCCTCAATCGGGACTCAGAAGGGCAAAGCTTGCCAGCGGGACGGTGCATTTGAAGCATTGATTCGCCTGCAGAACCGCCGCAATGCCTGCCAACATCTCCATGGCTACCACCCTCGCTGGCCGAGCTCCGGCTTTGCTCCGATTTGGACGCCGCGTGCCTCGAGCTCTGCCCGCTCGACCCTTCTCCTCGGCCTCGCTCTCCTCCCGCGGACGCTTCTCCTTCGCTGCCGTTAAGCCTGCCCAGTCAAAACGCCTGGGAACCGTTTCAATCGTCCGACCATATAGCTCTGCCGCCGCACAACCCGCCCCGAACGCCAAAGCCTATCTCGATAGCGGGGTCATCAAGCCTCAACAGACTGTCGATGTCAAGAAGGTGCTTGTCATTGGCAGTGGTGGCCTAGCAATTGGCCAAGCTGGCGAGTTCGATTACTCTGGTGTGTATTTCTTCCATTGAGTTGCGAATAGCTCCCCAATGGCTGTCTCGTGACTCATACCCATTCTGCGGTGAGAGCTCCTGACTGACCCTGGTCTCTTCAACACAGGATCCCAGGCCCTCAAGGCTCTCAAGGAGGCCGGTGTCGCTTCTGTTCTCATCAACCCCAATATCGCCACCATTCAGACCAACCACAGCCTCGCTGATGAGGTCTACTACCTCCCCGTCACCCCCGAGTATGTCAGCTATGTCATTGAGAAGGAGAAGCCTGATGGTATTTTCCTGTCATTCGGAGGTCAGACCGCCCTGAACCTCGGTGTTGAGATGCAGCGATTGGGCCTGTTTGAGAAGTATGGAGTAAAGGTCCTTGGAACCAGTGTTCGAACTCTGGAGCTTTCTGAGGATCGTGACCTGTTCGCCAAAGCCCTCGAGGAGATCAACATTCCCATTGCCAAGTCAATTGCCGTGGGAACTGTCGAGGAGGCCCTTGATGCCGCCGAGAAGGTCGGTTACCCCATCATTGTCCGCGCCGCTTATGCTCTTGGTGGTCTGGGATCTGGTTTCGCCAACAATCAGGAAGAGCTCCGCAATATGGCTGCCCGATCCCTCACCCTCTCTCCTCAGATCCTTGTTGAAAAGTCTCTCAAGGGTTGGAAGGAAGTCGAGTACGAGGTCGTTCGTGATGCCAACAACAACTGCATCACGGTCTGTAACATGGAAAACTTTGACCCTCTTGGTATTCACACTGGTGACTCCATTGTCGTGGCCCCCAGTCAGACCCTGAGCGATGAGGAGTACCACATGCTTCGAAGTGCCGCCATCAAGATTGTCCGTCACTTGGGTGTTGTTGGCGAGTGTAACGTTCAATACGCTCTGCAGCCTGACGGTCTCGACTACCGAGTCATTGAGGTCAACGCTCGTCTCTCCCGATCGTCTGCCTTGGCCTCTAAAGCTACCGGCTATCCTCTGGCGTACACTGCAGCCAAGATTGGACTTGGACATACCCTTCCCGAGCTTCCCAATGCCGTTACCAAGACCACTACTGCCAACTTTGAGCCCTCACTTGATTACATCGTAACTAAAATTCCCCGATGGGACTTGTCCAAGTTCCAGCATGTTAAGCGTGACATTGGCAGTGCCATGAAGTCAGTCGGTGAGGTTATGGCCATTGGACGTACCTTTGAGGAGTCATTCCAGAAGGCTATCCGCCAGGTTGACCCTCGATTCGTTGGCTTCCAGGGCGACAAGTTCGAGGATCTCGACTTTGAGCTGCAGAACCCTACTGACCGCCGATGGCTTGCTGTTGGACAAGCCATGCTTCACGAGAACTACTCTGTCGAGAAGGTTCACGAACTCACCAAGATTGACAAGTGGTTCCTCTACAAGCTGCAGAACATTGTCAACTGCACCCGAGAGCTCGAGGCCGCTGGTAGCCTCGAGGCTCTTAAGAAGGATCAGATCTTGAGCGCCAAGAAGCTCGGTTTCTCTGACCGACAGATTGCCATGGCCGTTAAGAGCACCGAGGACCAGGTCCGTGCCGCTCGATTGGCCTTTGGCATCCGTCCCTGGGTCAAGAAGATTGATACTCTGGCTGCTGAGTTCCCTGCTAACACCAACTACCTCTACACTACCTACAATGGTTCTTCCCACGACGTCACCTTTGAGGATAACGGAACCGTCATCCTCGGAAGCGGTGTATACCGAATTGGTAGCTCCGTCGAATTCGATTGGTGCGCTGTGAGCGCTACTCAGGCTCTCCGAGAGATGGGAGAGAAGACTGTTATGATCAACGTAAGTCATAGTCTTCCCTGGTCTTCCCCCGCAATGCGTACTGACCTGCGTAAAAGTACAACCCGGAAACTTATAGCACGGATTTCGACACGGCCGACAAGCTTTACTTTGAGGAGTTGAGCTATGAGCGAGTCATGGACATTTACGAGCTTGAGAACGCTTCCGGCGTTGTGGTGTCTGTTGGTGGTCAGCTCCCCCAGAACATTGCCCTTCGCTTGCAGGAAACTGGTGGTGCCAAGGTCCTCGGAACTGACCCCAAGGATATTGACAAGGCTGAGGATCGTCAAAAGTTCTCTGAGATCCTTGACAGCATCGGTATTGACCAGCCCGCCTGGAAGGAGCTTACATCAGTCAAGGCTGCCGAGGAGTTTGCTAACGAAGTTGGCTACCCCGTTCTTGTTCGTCCCAGTTACGTTCTGTCCGGTGCTGCCATGACTGTCATCCGAAGCCAGGAGGATCTCAAGGACAAGCTTGAGGCAGCCAGCAGCGTCTCCCCTGACCACCCTGTTGTCATTACCAAGTTCATTGAGGGAGCCCAGGAGATTGATGTCGATGGTGTTGCTTCCAAGGGCGAGCTCATTGTTCACGCTGTCAGTGAGCACATTGAGCAGGCTGGTGTCCACTCCGGTGATGCTACTCTTGTTCTCCCCCCTGCCACCCTTGACCAGAACACCATGGACCGCGTCAAGGAGATCGCTGTCAAGGTGGCCAGCGCTTGGAAGATCACCGGTCCCTTCAACATGCAGATCATCAAGGCCGAGGATCCTGAAGGTGGTGAACCCCAGCTCAAGGTTATTGAGTGCAATCTCCGTGCCTCTCGTTCATTCCCCTTTGTCAGCAAGGTCCTCGGAACCAACTTCATCGACGTTGCCACCAAGGCTCTTGTTGGCAAGCAGGTTCCCAACCCTACTGATCTCATGGCCGTCAAGCGTGATTACCTTGCTACCAAGGTTCCTCAGTTCTCTTGGACCCGTCTCGCTGGTGCTGACCCTTTCCTCGGTGTCGAGATGGCTTCCACTGGTGAGATTGCTTGCTTCGGTAAGGATCTGGTTGAGGCCTACTGGACTTCGCTCCAGTCTACCATGAACTTCCGCATGCCTGAGCCTGGTGAGGGCCTTCTGTTTGGCGGTGACATCAGCAAGCCCTGGCTCACCCAGGTTGTTGATTTTGTCGCCCCTCTGGGATACAAGCTGTATGCTGCCAGCCCCGAGGTCAAGCAGTTCATCGAGTCCAGCTCCAAGCACCAAGTCGAGGTCGAGGTGATTGAGTTCCCCAAGGAGGATAAGCGAGCTCTCCGTGAGGTTTTCAAGAAGTACGACATTCGCGGTGCTTTCAACCTTGCTCAGGCTCGTGCCAAGACTACTCTGGATGTCGACTACGTGATGCGCCGAAATGCTGTTGACTTTGGCGTTCCCCTGTTTATGGAACCTCAGGTATGTTTCCTGTCTGAATTTGCTTGGTTCATAGATGACTAACTTGTTTTCCAGACCGCCATCCTCTTCGCCCAGTGCATGAGCGAGAAGCTGCCTCGACCTGAGGGTATTCCCTCTGAAGTCCGCCAGTGGTCCAACTTTATTGGCGGCAAGCCCCTGTAAACATGCCGCAGCATGGTGTCTTGTAACCGGGAAGGGGAATGGCGTTTTTGCTTCTGGAACTTTCTGATACCAAAGTTGTCTCGTAGGGAGCTCATTATTGCTGCTGCTACGAGGACCGGTTTCAAGGAAAGATGGATATCGGGGCGTCAAGCCCTGCGATACGACGTAGAATGCGGGATTATTTGGGAAGAGAGACTGGAAAGGAAACTTGCGATTTTGCTTTCTGGCCGTTTTTGTGATGATTTGTTTACGAGATGTGTCAAATGTCTTGATTTTGAACTCCCCCTCCCCTTTTAGTGTAGTTAGACGGAGTACGGAAAGGTGAAAAAAAAAAGTTGTGTATGGAATAGTTGTACTAAGAGAATAACACTGAGATGAATGAATACACGGTCTGATTCTTTTCCTATTATAAGAAACAGTTAAATCTGGGTCTACCTGTTGGATAGAGGCATAATTTGTATTTCATGGGATTGCTTCTCAAGCTGAGTATGATGGAGTCAGTCCTGTATAGTGTGTAATTGAGCACCTCCCAACAACAACCCCGCTACAACAGGTGCCTCAACACCTGCTCGTCTTCCGTAGTATAGTGGTCAGTATGCAAGCTTGTCATCGCACAATTCGCTTGAGACCCGGGTTCAATTCCCGGCGGGAGAGATTCCAGCCACAGGCACAGCCTGTTCTTTTTCCTTTTTTTCTTTTTTCCCTCTCGCTTTTTATTGACGATACACATGTTTTATATGTAAAATTGATAATCTACTGATATCCTCTCTTAACTTTTTTATTTATACCTTTTTAGCTAAAAAGTGGTGGAGGAAATGGTTTAAGTTCTGAGTAGGCTTTCTTTCCACTTTGACCTAGATCTAGACCTGTTTGGCCCAACTTATTGATCCTGGACTGAGTTGCGTTCTGAGCGAACTTGGGCTATATACATTAATCACAATCATGGCATCTTGCAAAATCAAGGCAGAATACTAAGCTCCCATACCAGTGACCGCCTTGAGTACGAATATACGCGTAGTGTCTGGCTCGGAGGGTTTGTCCCCTCTACAGCTGCCGTCGGGGTCTGTTTTGTGAGTCCTATGTAATGCATTTACAGAGATGAGTGCCTGATACAGAGCAGGTTGACGAGTTCGTAAGGGGTTGATTCATGTCCTATGCGTCGAGCAATCATCTACGATAATTCACATGATCCCTTCCCCAACCATGACCATTTCCTCGTTCTCTCGGCGCTCCTGATGTGTACCAACAAAGTGACAACGAGCCTTGTTCGCACCTCTCCTCTAGGGTAATGTCATAATATGAAGCAAGCTGAAAAGCAAATGAAATTTCCATCCCGCAGCCTTCCCATTTTCGGCACCTTAAACGCCGCCCAAGCCATCCGTGTGATGAGGAGATATTAACATCGGTCAGGAGGAAGATGTCACAAATTATCAAGCCGAAAACATAAGGTTCCTCCCATTAGACGATTTTGTGTTCCGTCCTTTGCTGTACCTTCGTATAGACATGTGCGTAGCTCACCGTGATGGAGACGGCGAAAGGTCCGAAAGTGTACGGCGCTCGTTCAGCCTGAAGGCAGCAAATCGCTTAGCAAGGGGCTCACCCGAGTCGTGAACAGCGAATGGGGAAGATGATGGTAACGAGGAAGAGGCAGAAACTTCTTCGCTCTCTCTGGAACGCTTGGGGATTCGCTCACCAGTCGATTGAAGAATGGCCTGGAGGGTCTGCCAGCCCTCAGTAGAGCGGAGTTGGAAGGTATCCGAAAGGTCATGCTGGCTTGCTACTCGACAGAACAAAGCTTCTTCGTCCTGGTTCACGTTAGATAGGTTCATATGGCCACAGGACAGTTTGGATGAGTAACGGGACCGCGACACATACCTTGGAAAGAACTCCCATTTGGTGGACGAAGCAGAGCAGATGAAAGTTGGACATTTCCTGACCGGCGTCATCAGGCTTCTGGCCAGGCTTGAGCCTCAGAAATTTAGCAAGGGCAGAGTGTTCCTGGCTCTCGCCAATGTATTCGCGATTTTCGACGGGGAATCCTTCCTGGGTAAACATGGGCTTTGGGTTGGCAGGGAAGCCGTGTGTTAGTGTTACAAAGAGGTATTCGACGGGGAAAGATGGTTTGGCATTCTCTTGTACGTTGGCGCCGTACTCGTTGACCCTGCGGTAAAAGACCTCTGGGATATACCGTGTTCGGCTGACAGAGCCGTCGTCTTCCTCCTCTTCGCGAACAAGCATGACGTTGGGATCTGCTGATGGCTCAACAATGTCAGCCCGTACCATCTCAACGGATTCATTGGACATCTGATACGAGGAGATTGAAATCTCGCCCTCCTCGTTGCCGGTGACGATGCAAGTCACGAAATTGGAACCAAAGCTTCCTGTATCACTCCACTTGGAAGCTTTGGGGTAAAGCGCCTGTAGCCTGGATGAGTGACAGATCTCGAGGGAAGAGAGGAAGTAAGAATCAGCATGACGCTTGCAGACAACAGATCCGTCTCCGTTTCCGGCATCCAGCAGGTCAGTCCAGATGACGCCGACAGGCTCCAATCCACACAACTTTGCAATGGCGTCAATCTCCTTCTGAGACTTCCATGCGTTTGTTGTGATACCATCGGCCTCATCCACCTGCGGAGGCTCGTAGATGGCTTCTACCACAGCCTTGACACCCAGAGGCACCTCCGTGTACTCGGTGTACTTGCCATAGAGATAACCTAGGCGCTGGGAACCCGTCTTCCGCCACGTGTCGATAAAGGTGTCGATGATGGCTGGAGAGGAGAACTCGACGTGATCGACCATACGGAACTGCTGGGGTTGGAGAGTGATGGCGCTGGGCTGGCACTTGGTGCAGATGCCTTCAGGCCATGCTGGATGCCCCGATGGGCACTCCTGCTTTACTCTGAAGTAAGGTTCGACAAGAGGAGGGATGTAGGAGCTTCCCAGCTCGGGCTTATTTGTCGCGGCGTTGATCTTTCGGAGGTACGAATGGAACGAGAGGTACTTGATCTTCTTCTCGGCAAGGTAGCCTACGTCGAAAGGGTCGAGGGGCTGGCAGTAATCGCACATTCCTTTGGGGCCATGTCGGCACATACGATCGCGGCCTCGGGGGATCTTGCCATCGAGTCGGTCTAATCGGTCATCCAGTGCAGACTGTCGCACCACTTCCCACGGCCGGGCGATTCTCTCAGGCTTGGGGTTAATTGGAAGGTCTTCGGTCGGGAGGACGGGCTTTCCGTTTAGTCTGGCCGAAGCACCCGCTGGCGCTTCACCGTTCGTAGTATCGGCGTGTTCGTATCCGAGGAAGATGAGGTCACCGTGTCTTGAGATGGGTAAGCATCATGGCTCATAAGGGAGGTTTGGGATACACACTTCAGACCGATCTGGCCAACTTTAAAGTTAATAATGTCACCCAGTCGCTTTGAATCCCCTCCGTTGGGAGCGTTGGAGAGCGTTATGGTCTTCGGATCGACAGTCTTGGGGAGCTGATCTAGAAGCTGCATGTGGGCGAACGGATCAGCTTCAGCGGAAAACGTAGCAGTAGGAGTTAGTTATACCTGTCTTCCTAGATCACCGAATGTGGTCGTCGGCTCGACGGTCAGGCGAGCCATGCCATCAGGCCCTCGGAGACGCAGCAACATGGCGGGCAGACGTCCTGGACCGAGGAAACAGAATCAGATGCGGAATTGGAGATGGGATGCGGTTTGGCGGGGTTGATGGGTTGACGTCGCGAAGGTGAGAGGGGGGAGATGACGGGGGAAGAAGAGAAAAGGGAGAGCCAAAGTTCCCAGTACAAGACCAAACGAAGAGTTGGAGCTTGCAACAAAGCGGCAGAAAAAAGGAGAGAAGAGAGGTAACCTGCAGAGTTCTGAAGTGGAAGCTCAGTGAAGTCCACGTTCACGGCAGCACAGCTCTCCGAAGGTTGCTGGGTACGTACCCTCCGATCCGAAGCAGAATGCACTGTGGGTTGACACTGACACAGCGTCATCAGCGGTGCCTGGAAGGGGAAAGCTTGGGCCATGCTTCAGCACGGGAACCTGAGTGCTGGATTAACGATTTACCGACTTGACATCATAAAGTTGCACTTTGTCGCATGAACGGATACCCCAATCAGAAGAGAAGCAATTCCTTTGGCAGGTCCATGTTAAGACACTATGCAGAGAATACAATGCATCGTATCAATAATGCAAGCACTTTACTTCACATTATCTGTCACTTTGAACTGCATCAATTGCCTATCAATCCCAGCATATTGCCAAGACTCATTCGCGACCCAGCGAGGTGTGGCTAAAACAAAGAATTAGCTTATGCGCCACAAGCTGTGAACTCCCGGAAGGCTCCACCCTTTCCATCCTGCCTTCCCCAGCATGCGCCACACTTCATTTTCCCACAGCCGCGATCTGGCCAGAACAAAGCCACTTTTGGAGAGAGAGAGAGAGAGGGCCACCGTGCAAATTGAACTCGAGGTGCCACCTGGACAAGTACTCTTAAACAAAGTCGCATTTCCGCCCCGACGCCCGTTGAAGCCGCGTTGAACGAGGAACTACCGCCTCCTTCTTCTTCATTTTCGCTCGTTACAAAATCCGTTTCAAAAAGGGTTTCTTCTCTATTCACAGCTTTCTTCTTGCTGTCTGTCTTCTTTCATTCGTATCATCATGGGCTTACTCGACATCGATTGGAAGGGCCTCATCCTCCCCTTGGCCTATGTGGCCGTCCTCGCCGGCGCCCTCATGACCTTTTCCACAATCTACAGAAAACGAAAAGCCGGTACAGCTCTCTCCCCTCTCTCTTCTCCCCCAATCCAGTTGTGAAACTTGTCAGGGTTCGTGAAGAGGGCAAAGGACTAACAGTGACGCAGCTGAGAGCGCCAACCTCGCTCCTTGGTTCGGCACTCACCTCCAGCGCAACATCTACCTCTCCCTCCTGGACCAGCAGCCCGACGACGACGACGAAAAGTCCCCCCGCATTCCCGTCACCGTCCTGCGCGCAGCCCTGCTGCGTCGCGCCGTCGAGGACATTCGTCGACTCATCCAGATCAAGAGCGCCAAGCAGGCCCTTAGCTCGCTTCTGCAACGAGGAAGTGTGGGCGACGACCTGTGGCAGCGCTTCCAGCGGGCCGAGAAGGAAATGGAAGCCGAACTGAGGGATGTCGTTACAGAGGTATGTCCTTCCCGCCCTTTCCTCTCGTTCAACAAAGTCAATGTTGCTAACATACTTGGGAAAAGGCCAACGCTCTTGCGCCCAACTGGGGCCAATCCATCTTCCAATCCGCCCACGAAATGGCCGGCAACGCCAACCTCCGCGCCCAGGTCGCCGACGTCCTCTCGCAAACCAGTTCCGAGAAGCAGTGGTGGGAGAAGCGCCGCGGTCAGATCCAGTCCGACTTCATGAAGGAGCTCGACGGCTCAGAGCAGCCCAAGGCCGCCAGCGAGGAAGACGCCGTGCTGGTGGACACCCCCAGCACCAAGGGGAAGAAGAAGGGTAGCAAGAAATGAGGGTCAGAGGAGACAAAAGTAAATAGAAAGAAGGAAGGGAGACGGAGACGCCTGGAGCTGCGGCGACGTACGTACGTAATCATCGTTTATATACAGGTATGAGAGGAGGTGTCAGTTTCAAGACTCGGGATGGAACCGCGGGCGCATAGCGAAACACTTTTTTGTACAACATGCAAGTTTCTTCAGGGAGAAAGGAGATTCGGGGAAACTCGGTCTATGCATCAAAGGAAAGACGAAAGCCAGGAGGGAACACAGTGCACGGCGTTGCGGGTTTGAAAAGGAAAAACAAACATGGTTCAAGAATCAGGTAGTTCACGGGCTTTGTCTATTTTGATGTATTTCCCCTTTTTTGTTGCGTTAATCCGCCCAGCATCCAGTGATAGATGCCCTCTTTCCTTCTTGCCAATAAAGAACAGAGAGAGATGCGACCAAAACAAAGAGCAGCCTGATAATGCCGAATGCTTCCAAAAAGAACTCCCCCCAGTCTCCCCTCCTGTTATGCAAACCACATCAACTCCGATGTAAAAGAGACAGAAACAAAAAACAATTTGAAGGAGTAAAAGACCAAGCTATGTTCTAAAAACGCAAATAACACCTCCAAGCAATGCAAGATGATAAACAACGCTCAAGTGTCGACAGTTGCGGGCCAGGGTCATGGGAACCATGGGTGTTGCTTTCGTCGCCACATCTCCTCGTCGGCGGCCAGCCTTGCCCTGCGAGCCTCGGCCAGGATCTCCTCCTCTGACTTGAGCAGGACGGGCGACTCGCAGCCGCGCAGGCCAATAAACTTGCCCATCTTGCGGCGTTTCTCCTCGAGTGGCAGTTCGGAGCACCAGTTGACAGGGCAAGGGTACTGGTTGGACCACTGGCAGGGCGTCTTTTGGTGGTAAAAGTGAGCGAGCGACTCGAGCTGCTCGTTGGTGAGGAGCCAGAAGTTGAGGACGGTAGTAGGAAACTCCGGGTGCACATTGCCCGTGGTGAGTTGCACGAGCGGCGCGAGAGGGAGAGCCATCTGCTCCAACTTGCGCGCCAAACCGGGATTCTTGAGTAAGCGCCTGTGGACAAAAGCCTGGCGGTGTCTCGACGGGATCTCTCCTCGCATCATGGTGACGGATGGTGGGTGCAAGGTTGCACGGGACGTTGGGTTGTACTTGGGTGTAATTTGGTGTGTTGTGATTGGCAGGGACTCGTTGGGTCCAGCGATTGAATGTTTCAATATGTTCTTCTCTTTGAGTGATGCGGACTTGAACGTAGTGTCCCTACGTAGGATAATGAACGACGAAGAGGAGAGATGGTTGTGTGTTCAACACCGTCTTTACTGAGAAGATTGGTTATATATATTTTTCAAATGTGTGTGGTCCGTTGGATGGTTGGTTGGTTGGATCTTTGTTGCAAACGCCTCACACGAGCAGGTTGAAAACGAACAAAGAGAAGAGAGAACAGGGGAGAGAAGAGATGGAGATATGAAGAAGCGGAGAGACTAAGCAGGGGTTTGACGAGAGTCAAGAGAATGAGAGAGATAGCGAGAGAGAGGAATAAACTTGTTTCGATACTGAGACATGGAAGAGTAAGAAGTCCTGCAATCAACGTCGGGGAACCACCAGCCCTCTTGTATTCAGAGCGGATGACAGACCGAGGATCGCGAACAGCCAGTCGAGCATGTTTGCGACCGAAGCCGTTCTTTCAAGCCAGCGGCCCCCGCGCAAAGCTGTTCTGGGAAAGGCTTAGAGCGTCTTTCAGAGCAGCAACAAGTGCGAAACGAGGGAAGCCAATAGCTGGCCAGAGACCAGAAACCAGAAACAAGAGACCAAGACCAAAGACCAAAGCCGGAAACCAGAACCAAAAGCGAAAGCCAAAGGACCAAGGCCGGTTTGCGGGAAAAGATGTGTGCCCACACCCCTCTCTTGTCTCTCTTGTTTCTTGTCTGGCGGAAACTCTTTGGACGGACGCGGCGCAGGGTTTATTTTGGTGTGTGTGCGCGCGTGGTAATGGTGAGACAATGACCCGGAAGACCCAAAGACGGTATACGCAATCGGGTTGGCCTTGGGACCCAAGGTACTTGAGTCGCCAAAGGAGGGGAACGCTATAGACAGGTAATGAGCGGGGACGCTCTGATGAACGGTCGCCTACCTAAGAAAAAGGTCCATCCATCCATCCTCCTGCTGCCTCGTACTCCGTGAAGGTGTAGAGAGAGGGGGGGGAGAAGGGCGGAGAGGAGGGAGGGAGACGGAGAAGGCCGCAAAGAAAGATGCGAACAGACAGACAGACAGAGACATGTCTCCCAATATAGGTACCTGGCCAATGCAAATACGTTGGTTGCCGTGAATGCGACGTGGAATGTGACTGACTCAAAGCCGTTTCTCAAAGAACAATGGTCGCTTCTCTTTCACCTCGTCCATCTCCTTTGTCGCCATTCGCCGCACCCGGCGCCTATTTTGATTTTGAATTCTGCATGTCTCGCATCTTGCGCATGGTGTTGCTCATGCTGACGCTGACGCCGACGCCAACGCCGACGCCCATACTGGTAATGGCAATGGCAACGGTAATAATGGAGGTGTTCTGAATGCGCTGGCGCTCTGCCACGTCGCTTAACGCCCAAGAATGTCTCACTTGTGACCTCATCTTTTTTTTTCTCTTTCCCAATGAGCCCTCACATGGCGACTTCGATTTTTCCGACATAGCCGAAGCTCGGTCCGACGATATCTTCATGTCAGCTTCATCTGCTCTCGTCGGGCAAAAAAATGTCTCGGACTACTCCTCCTCCTCGTCTCCTCGTCTCCTCTCCTCCACTTACAGCCACTTGAGCTTGGCAATGTGGTCCGTCTTCTTCTTGCTCGTCTTGACGAACCCTAGGGCTCTCAACTCTGCTAGGGCTCGGTAGAATAGGACCAATGTCTTCCGTTCGTCCACCTCGTGGTCCTTTTCCGCTGTCATGGCCACAAAAGCCGACCAAAGATCCGCCACGTTGATGAGGTTCCCTGTTTCTGTATACAACCGATAAAGGAGAGCCGTGGCCGGGAGCGTGGCGCTGATGCCGTCTTCTGTTGGCTTGCAACAAGAGCACGCCAGGTAGTCATGAGGGCGCGTGAGACTGCGCTCCAGAACTGTTCTTGGACGAGGCACAAAGACGTCTCGAGAAGGCGTTCGTGAATCATATAGCCAGCTCTCCGAGAGCAGAGCCGACACGAGACCAGGCGCCTGAACATGAGAAACCAGCAACTCGGTGACCCGATCCACCATGGCAGTGAACTGTTTATCCTCCTCAGTCAGCGCAGCCGAATCTCGACTCAGCTGAACCCGTTGCGCGATGACCGTTGTGCGCATCACTTTGCTGTGTCCGCTGTATGTGCTGCGCAACGTCAAGTCCTGCTCCTTGGCTTTAGCATGAATACCTTCAAGCTCCTTCGAAACGGTGGCAAACGAGTCTCGCAGCTCAACCAGCTCTGGTCTTGATGTAGCTGGTCCTAGGGCAAGTTCCGCATCGCCTCCTTCCATAATTGAGAGAATCCGGCCCAAGAGATTGGTGAGGTCGGTAGCATCCATCCTACGCACTGCTTCTACCACACCTGACTGTTCTGAGATTGCAATGCCTTCCTCCATCGCGTCAACATAAGCCCTGGAGAACTCATCGTCCTGTGCACCGGTGGCTCGGACGATCAAAAGCGCACGTAAGAAGTCGTTCGTCGCTTCCTGACGGTTCTCTATGCTGCGCTTCATAGTCAACAGTAACGACTCATCATCCTCGAGAAGAGACTTGGCATAAGAGAGGTCCTTGGCCGTCCCATTCTCGACCAACCGCTCGATATAGTTGCGGAACGAGGTCGTATGCCGCACAGCCTCGATATGTTCGGGCTGCAGCGCATCAAGCGGCGCTGCATCATTATAGGCAAGCAAACTGAGTGGATTAGCGTAGAAGTGACACATGTACGCATACTAAACATATCATTGTCAGCGAAGCCTGGAGCCAAGTTGGAACACCCACTTTAAGTGACATGACAAAAGTTTGAATGCCTGAAACCTGGTCATGCTGACGGTCCAGCATACCGCTGAGAAGGGATGGTCCTAGGTGAACTGGCACATCTGCTGCGGCCACGCTAGCTTTGAAGACAGTCTCAAGAATGGCTGATGTCTGGATGACGTCGAACTGGGCGCCGTAGATGAGCTGACAGGCAGATTTGAGCAGACGAGCTTGCAGCAGCTCCACTGAGGTGGCAATGCCAAAGAGCAGTGTAAAGGGAATCTGAGGTCGCCAAGAGCTGCAAGTAGTCAGTAGTGTGCCCGAGGTCTCGGAGATGGCCAGTGTCATACTGAAACAAAACGATCAGGTCAGAAAGCAAACTGCTTTCAAACCCCTCACTGTCCTGGAAAGCAACAAAGACGTGCTCACACTCCTGTGTCTTGATGAAGGCATATAATGCCTCCAGATCGTAGTCGAGATACCTGCGGCCCTGGCAAAAATGAGCATTGTGCTCAGGAAGCAACTAGTAATAAACTCACATCTCGACCATCTCCGACGTGAAGGTCATCATCCTCGTCATCTAATACCTTTGCCGTCACGTCTCTAATGATCTTCTTGAGAGTAGCCTTCAGGGTCGAAGCCTCAGAAGACCGTAACCGCACAAACTTGCAGGGCGTCGAGCGTTGAAGAGTCTCTGATAACTGCTCAAAAAGCAAATCCTGGGATGCAATGTTGGGGCCGGTAATGACAAAAGCTGAAGGAACTTGATCGGTACTGGGATCCCACGTCAGCACATATGCTTGTAACCACCATGCTAGCTTACTCACCATGCTGTCTTTGAATCCTCTACAAAGGCGCTGACTTGGTCCAAAGTCGCTTGATTAGAGCTTCTCAAAATACCCTTTGACTGTGTTAGAATTGCCATCTGTGGGGGCGAGCTGAAGTTCCACATACCTTGATGCGACCGTCAACCTTGGCCCAGCTCTCCTGAAATGCGCTTTCTCTGAGCTGCACAAACTCGGGCCGCTCAGCACCGTTCAACAAAGGGACAAAAGTAGAGGGATTTTCGAGAGCCTCTTCAGTTGCTGCTGCCTGCTTGGATACGCGACGTCTTTTGGACGGACGATCCTGCTGAGGTGCATTGCTGTCGGGATCAAATATGAAGGCCACCTAGCACCTTGGATTAGTATAGGGAGACTTGGGTGAGCCTCTCAGAGAGCTGGGTACCTGATGATCTTCCTGGCTGTAAAAGTCCTGATTTGATTCGTCTTTGGCCATGATGACAATTCACAGAATTAGACAAGACAATCGACAAAAAGTGACCAGTGCAGGTTGTATTTTAAGTCGAGGTCGAGGTCGAGGTCAAGGTCAGGTCAACGCGTCTTGCTAACTTGCCAAGTTGGGACGCGATTTCTCGCACTGTGTTGGACACCGTGTGCGAATAAAGGAAGGACCTCTTTCCCCCCCCCC
>JALNIO010000492.1:0-24804 GCA_023509875.1 Rugonectria rugulosa
ATAAATTTCCTATCGTACATCACGCTGCCTAGCTCTCAATGCTCAGAGCCTTTGCTCCCACAATCTTGCCGTCCTTGGACGAAACAAGCCAGTACTCGACCCTCGTCGCGTCCCTCTCCACGCGGTACACCCGCACGTCGTTGCCCTGCGTCGCCCGCCGCACCGCCTCCAGGACCTCGCTGTACTGGCCCTTGGAGTCCCACTCGAGGGGGTCGAGGATGGAGATGCTCGCGTCCGAGGGGGAGTGGGTGAGCTCAGCAAATTCAGCTACAAGACACACACACACGCACATTGTTAGCAAAACCCTGGGTCAAAAAGGGATAGATTTCTGTTTGCTCTCACATTCGGTCGGCAGCCTGTTCTTGCCGTCCCACTTGAGGGAGACCTCCTCAAACGGCTCGTCGGCCTCGCTGACGTACACGGCCTGCTGGCACACGTCGCGAATCTCCCTGGGCACCTCGCTGCCCTCGTCCTTGGCCTTGAGCACCGGCCGGCTGCTGCTCTGGGCAGCAGCCGAGCCCGTGTTCTGGTTGGCCTTGTTCAGGAACGCCATGTAGTCCTCGTCGCTGGCCATGCTGAGATGTCGGGTGGTTGTCAGGAATCGCGGGGTGCGCGCGGGGGATGGTGATGCGGCGGTGGATGAGCGTAACTGCGCGAGACGAGTCGGTGATGGTCTTCTGGTCGAAGAATACAGAGACGAAAGTTTGGAGAAACAGATTAGGCTCGGTTTGGGAGTCATGGGAAAGGATTGAGGCCGCCGAGGTGGGACAGACGCAGCATGTTTTCAGTCGAGAGCGGGGGTGACGTCAGGTTAGCAAGGTGCAATGTTAGCTACCTCAGGTACCTACGATGCCTACTACACTCGGATCACGGAGCAACCCGCCGCCCATCTGTATCAGTGGCTGACCGAGTGCCAACGTTCCTGATCAGGACACAACGGCAATTCAGTCACAGCGTCATCACTTCAACCCATGTGCTCGGCAAGAAACAGAATTGGAGAAACGGTTTCCCAGTTCAAACATGAATGAAGCACATTGACTAGTTTGGTCTATCCGTAAACGTCTCCGTCGCTAGACAGACCAATGACATGCTACCAGATGCCCACCATACCTCAGTTACAGCATTCATCTGTCACCCCACTACAAGTCATTATGAAACTTCAAGTCACCAATTGAAATGGTCGCGTCGGATTAACATTGGGAATCTCGTTATAATTTTTTGGATCCATCCCTCTAGCTGGTTCTTTTTTTAACTTTCATTCCAGCGTGAAACCTAACCCAGCCCAAACGTAAGGCGAACGAACCAATCCTCGACACCGATGCAATGTCCATAACACAAAAAGGAATTCAACAACCACTCTAAGCGGTGGCAAGATCCTTCTTGAGAGTACCCTGGTACTGCTTCTTCTCGGCAGGGGTCTGGAAGGCACCGTGACCGAACTCGGAAGAGGTATCGATCCACTTGAGGCTGACCTTCTCGAGAGCCTTGCGGGAGGTGTGGGTGAAGAGGGACTTGCGGAGAGTAATGACACGCTTCTTGGTACCGGGGATAGAGCCCTTGACAATGATGAAGTCGTTGTTGATCTCACCATAGCGGACGAAGCCACCCAGACTGTAGACAAGTTAGCATGACGTACTTCGTCAAACGCGCAAATTGCTTCAAAAACATACGGGGTAATCTTCTTCTTGGTGACATCGATCTCGGTCGAGGCGTTGTCGTCAGCATCACCCTTGCCGACGCGGTAGATCTTGTGGTTGACCGAGGTACGGTGGTGGTAACCCATCTGACCGGCACGGGCAACAGTCCACTGGACGTGGGAAGGATGCCAGGCACCGATACAAGCGACCTTTCGGAGACCCTTGTGAGTCTTGCGAGGAAGCTTCTTGGTGCCCCATCGGGAGGTAACACCGTTGAAACCGTGACCCTTGGTGACGGCGATGACATCAATCACCTCGTCCTGCTCGAAGATGGTGCTGATGTCGACGGGCTTCTCGAAAAGGTCCTGGCCAAAGGCGACCTTGTCGGCGATGGAACCACCGTTGATCTGAATCTCCATGAGGTGGGCCTTCTTCTGCTTGAGAGGGGTCTTGCGGATCTGAGTGTGGGCGAGGACACGGACGACGGTGCAGTACTTCTTGATGCGCTCGAGCTCACGGGTGATGGAAGCACCGCTGTTCTCGGAGTGCTTCTTGGCGTACTTGGTGAAGGCCTTCTTCTTGCTCTTGTACCAGTTCTTGTAGAAGCGGCGCTTCAGCTCGTCGCTCAGATGCTCAGCCCACACGGTGGTGAGGGATCGGAGACCACGGGGAGTCTCGATGTAGCCCACAAGACCAACAACGATCATCTATAAGATGTTAGCCATAGGCACAAAGCCAAGCGGGCTGCATTGTTCGTACAGGTGGCGTATCGATGATAGAAACAGCCTCCACAACTTCCTTCTTGTTCGCCTTCGCACCGGGTCGGTCGAGGTCGCGGACGATGGTGGTCATACCGGCCTTGTAGCCCATGGCAGCGGTCAGGTGGACGGGCTTCTTGGCGTCATCCTTGGGGAAGCTGTTTGTTCAATGCGTTAGCCATTGTTCTGATCCGTCCTGGGGATTGCGGAAATTTCTTCTGTTCAAAGGTATACTCACGACTTGACCTTTCCACGGTGGCGAGCAGCGCGCTTCCTTGGCAGGTAAGCCAGGGAGCCGTGACGGGGAGCCTCGTACTTGCGGTGCTATTGAGAGTCAGCATACCTGCGAATGCATTGTCGCCGTCAACAACTTACACTCATCTTGGGCGGGCTGTGTGGTTGAGGGGGTTAGTATGAAGTTGACGAAGCCTGCGTGGTGTAAAAAAAGACGAGGAGGCAGAACAAATAAATTGTGTGTGAAATTTTAAGCGAAGACTTGGTCCGTGCTGAGGGCGCACTTTCCGGCCCTACTACAGTTGTGTGCGATCCTTTGCAAATGGTAGCGCAACCAGCCCTAGGGTACGTATTTACTTAAAAAGGTTTGGATCAAACAAAGATGCATTATCATCACGTGATATATCAGTTGCTCTCGACATCGAAATCAGGCTATGTGATCAGACAATAGAAAGAAACGAGGTTACTAATAATGAATATCCAGTTGGTAAGACGTTGATTGATATAAACACTACCCAGGTACCTATCTACCTAGTTATCCAGGATTTTTCCAGGATTTTTCGCAGCAGAAAACCATCAAAAGAAAACAAATGAAGCATTGCTTGAGGTATCATAGCCAACAATGACTTGTAACCCCAGGAATTCACAAGAGACTCATTGTTGACAAAGACAAAAGAAACCAGATCTCCTAAAGTGGTATACACGTGAAAGTAAGAAAACAAAGAGCGATTAACACGTAAACGGCTTCGACTCGTGATCAGTACGTATCCAAAACTCATTCAACTTTTGGCGCAGGACCCGAGACTCCATTAACAGAAACGCTAGTGGGGTTCTTGGCGTCGCCAGCGTTGGAAGCTGGGCCCGAACCATTGGCAACCACACCCGCCTTCTTTTCATCCTCTCCGCTGTCATCATAGTCGTCATCAACGTCCATCTTCCTTGCAGCCCTCTCGGGTTCCGAGGCAGTGGGTGCCGAGCGGGAAGTAGGAGTGTGGTCCAAACTCTGAGGGCGTTCTTCCTTGGGAGCGACAGCGGGAGGCTTGTCATGAACTCCGGGGAGGGAAGAGGGACCTTGCTGCAGAGGAGGCAGATGGCTAGGACCAGGGGCGTGGCTGGGAGGGTGGTGGGCAGCATCTGAAGGATGGTAGCTCTCTCCAGAGTGACGAGGCTCATCAGGTCGCCTGAGCTCTTCGGGGCGTCGTGGTTCCTCTGGGCGACGTGAATCATCAACTCGACGAGCCTCAGACGAATTACGACGGTAGCCGTCACGGGGAGGAGTGGAGGGTCTTCGGTGACCCAGATCGCCAAGTCGAGCACGATTTTCTTCGTTGGCTTGCTTCTTGGCGACTGGTTCCTCCTCCCACTCCCGCATGCGCTTGGGACCAACCGAGGGTGGGCGATCGTCAAGCCTTTGCACGGCGGCATCGGCAATGGCGGAAGGTGGGCCAGGAGGGCCGGGTGGTCCATTTTCAGGAGCTCCCTGGCCTGCCATGTCCGGGTGGTGAGCATACAAAGGAGGAGGGGCTTGGTGTTGAGGGTATGCCGACTTTGGCGACGGGATCCTGTTGTCATGGATGGGACGGCCATCAGGGCGAGGACTGTTGGTCGGTCGGAAGGGAGCCAGCCCGTTAGGGGGGTTGCCACCATTCGCGCCACTAGAGGGAGGAGCAGAAGCAGAAGGTGTAGCTCCGCCCCAGTTAGGATTGGCAACACGACGTTCAGACAATGGAGCGGACGATTGAGCCGGTGGAGGAGGCGGCTGCGAGTACTGGTGAGCCTGCGGAGGAGGAGGAGGGCTTCCTCGACGTCCAGGTCCAGGTCTTATGGGGTCATGATAAGGCTGACGCATTTGCTGTTCCTGCTGTGGGCTAGGTTGTCGCTGCAGGGGAGGAGCAGGACCTCCTCTGAACTCCCCGCGCGACTCATAGGGGTTTGGGGGCTGGGGAGGAGGGTTAATGTTGGAGAGACGTCCAGCCCAGGAATCACCAGCTCCCTGGGGAGGTGGGGGCGGACCAGAGGCCTGAGGCTGTTGAGTAGACCCTCCCCATTGAGGTCCAACTGGACCGGCGGCCTGGTATGCTTGCGGATGGACATCAGCAGGCTGGGGAGCAGCAGGAGGAGGGCCACCGTTTGTGGCGCCAGAGCGAAGAAGCTGGAGGCGAGCTTTGATGTGAGGGTTACCAGGATCAAGCTCGGCCGCACGTTGATACGCATCAAGGGCATCGGTGATTTGGTTGTTACAGCTTTCGTACTGAGTACAGGTCAATATTGGTTCAGTGAACTTTGGGTTGGATCAACTCACCAAAGTACCCAAGTCATACCAAACCTCCGAGATATAAGGGTTCAGACGAATAGCTCGGGAATAGGCATCAAGAGCATCTCGATATTGATTGATTTGGTAGTAGAGCACACCGATGGAGCACCAGAAAGTGGGGTTCTTTCCGTCACGATAAACTGCTTGCTGGTATGCTTCGTATGCTTTGGGGTACTTCTGCTGAGACATGTAGCACCTACCAAGGAGGTACCAGCTCTGCGCATCCTGATTGTCTACTTGGGGTGAGCGCTGGTTGAGAAATGTGATTGACGATTGTACGTACCTGCGCTGACTGATTTCTCCAGGTATTGGATGGCACGATCTTGACTTTCATAAGTATTACTTTGTTGGTGATGCAGCCATCCAAGCTGCTGGAGAACCTTGGCGTGGTTCGGCGATTGGTCGAGCACACGTTGATAGGCTGCTTTGGCACTATCAAACTACAAAAAAGGTCAATCGCCAGCATAATGTCAGGACAATAAGGAGACCTACATCTTTCTGCTGCTCATGGACATGGCCGATTTGGAACCAGATGTCCTCCTGTGTCAGGGGTCCGGGCGGCGAAGCCACAATGTATTTAAAGCACTGGCTTGCTGTTAGCTTGGATCAATGTTTCCTGAGCGATGCAACGCACCTCAAGAGACTGTGAAAACTTCGACTGCTGCTTGTATATGATACCAAGTCTGAAATAAATTTCATTGGCCTTCTCGAATTCGGGGTTGATATGCATGACCTGAGAAAAGGCTTCCTCGGCGTAATCATAGCTGCCGTATCGGTCGTAGAGTATACCGATACCATACCAAAGCATTGGATCCTACGTATGTGTTAGCTTGCATTCGGGTACCAAACATGTCGCATGAGCAACCCAGGAGTGGACATACCTTGGGGTCTCTAAGGTTGACCAGGGCTTGCTGGTAAGCATCATACGCCTTCTGGAGGTTCTCCGTCATGAGATAGCAGTGGCCTTGAACACCAGTTAATTGATGGCAAGCGTATAGAGGATATTAGACGTACCTAGATTGCCCCATGCCTCGCCGTTATTCTGGTCAATCTGGACAATGGCACGAAAGAACTCGAGCGCCTTGTCGAAAGCCTCGCGACCCTTGAGAAGCATTCCTATTGCGTTCATAGCAGGAGTCGAGTTGGGGTTGGCCTGGAGAGCACGTTCGTAGGCGTGCATGGCCTCATCGGGGACGCGCAAGAGCTCGGAGAAGCTTCCTATGAGTAGGTTAGGGCTGGGCTTCAAAAGGGCGCGCAAGGCCGAACTTACCAATCTGCAACCAGACAGCTTCGTTCATCTGGGAAATCTGGTGCGACGGCGCGAAATGGCTGGGTGGTTGGACGCCCGGGGGCGGAGGTGGAGGAACCTGGCCTTGGTGCTGTTGCATCTGCATCATGGTCGGCGATGCATGATGGTTCGCCATGGTGACAATATGACAGCGATGAATCGCCGCAAAGGGATATGATGAGGCGAGACCGAGGACGATGAGAAGGCGGGGAGCCAAAAAGGATAATCGACGGTTCGTGAACCTATGCTAGATGCAAGAGAGTATCTGTCCAACGCGAGCGACAGACGCGACGGTCCGAATGAATAATGGATCAGGCCAATGCTTTGCAGACGTGTCGGACCGGGGCCAGCGACAGCGACAGCGTAAGAGACGCCTTGGCGACAGCAAAAACAAGAGGGGGAAAAAATAGGTTGAGGGAAGAAAGGAGTATTGGGTGAAGGGGACAGAAATCGTGGAAAGCACTCCTGGGCGTAGCGCAAGGCGCAAAAGGACAGGACAGACGGGTGCTGGTGAAGCCGTACCCAGGCAAAGGAATGGGTGGAAAGGAAAGAAAACGAGGAGTTGGGAGGAGGCACAGGATGGTGGAGGAAGGACCTTCTTTGGCCTCGCAAACTCCCCTTACCCACGAAAGAGAGAAGGAACGGGCAATTTAGAGACACGGAGGCGTGCGGCGCCAAGCGAGAAGGGGACCCACCTCCTTTGGCTCCCCCCGTGCATTTTACTTTATTTACGGTCCTTGAGCTTGACCTTGGCCCTCAGAGCTTGGGAGCGCCTGGGGCTTTTTCGCACTGCTGGGTGAAGGATCACTGGGGCAGGGAGGGGGTGGCCCATGATTTCCAACGCCCCCTTGGGATCTCTCACTTTTCTCTCGTCAACTGCTCCACCATGCATTTGCTGCGACCACAGACGCCCACCCACGCCTCCACCCATCCACACCATTCACACATTACCAGAGAGGCCCAGCCCGTCGTCTCCCTTCCGGTGCCTCCCCAGAGACCCGCACAGCGACCTGTGGGACCGCCCCTTGGCCCTGCGGTACCCGCGTACGATACCGCACTGGTCCTAGCAGGCCTTGTTGCCCAAACTGGTCGAAAAAAACGACCGTCCGGAGTACGTACCGTCATTGTGTGTGTGGAACAGAGCTGCGCCAGGGCGACCAAGACAGCCAAACCTCAGAAACACCAGAGGCTCAGGTACGTACCCAGATGATCGATGAAATAATGGGGCGTCCCCAGCCAAGTCGCAGGCGGGTCGAGTGGCGCGTTCGGCAGCTGGAGATGAGCAGCGAGCCGCGAGAGACCAAGGGACGCTTGGCTGGGGGCGCTGGTGCTGGCTGACACATCACACACACTTCCGACAAGTGCAAGGTCCCAACGCGCTCAAGTACTAACTAATTATCACTCGCATGAGAAGGGGCTTGGGGGGGCCTAGCTTACAGCGTCCGGCACAACAAAAGGTTGAGTTGAAGCAGGAACGTATCGTTTCACGGGCGCAGCATATACTCCCATCAGAGCCAAGGTAAAGTGATATAATACTGCCAAAGTGCACGGCATGGGCAAGCTCGAGAATGCCTGCATGCATCGCGGAGCAGACACTGCCTTGTTTCCCTATCGCATCACCTACCAGAACCTGCAGGCGGAAGCCTGGGTTGTTGGTTCGAAGGGTCAGTGAAGGGAACGGAGCATTGACACTCAGGTTCCGGCGAACGCCTCAAACCATAGGCAATTCCCCTCCTAATAATCGAATGCGGGTCTTGCAGTGAAGCGCTGGCGAGAGCTGCAAGATGGGAGAAAAGATAGAAGGCAACCTGCAAGTAGACGGCAATTAAACGTCAAGTCGTGGGAAAGAACATGTGCATCGCATCGGCCGGCGAGAAGCCAACGGCGGAGCGGAGGATTTTCTGTGCACAAAACACAAACCGCACATAAAGAAAGTCGCGCACCCCGAAGCTCATGTGTCCAAACTTCGTGGTCTGTGTTGCCAAGGCAAACGGGGCCTTTGGGCGAGGACAGTTGGACAGCGATAGTAAACCCGGGGCGAATGTGGCAGAACTGCAGTGTGGCGCACCTCACCAAGAACGATGAGATTGCAGAGGATGACAGAAAGATGGCAGTACGTACTGTACTCGGTACCGGTCTGGTAGAAGCGCTGGCAGAAGCGCTGGCAGCCACATGCCCAAAACAGAAGTACCCGCAAGGAAGCAGGCGTGGGCGAAGGCGTCTAGCCGTCTGAGGACGTGGGACGCAGATGACATCGATTGATCGTATCGCCGCATTTGTGGCCCAGGCCAGAGACAAAGTCTGGTGCTGGGAACCGTGCCCTGGCACTCAAGGGGCATGCCAGTGCCGGTGAAGGGTGAAGGGTGGAGGGTGAAAGAGGGGCGTCTGCGCCATGCAAGCTGCGGTGCAGTGCGATGTGCAATGTGCGATGAAAATCACCGGCCGCATCGTGGCAGCGACGGTGAGTGGGATTGAAACATACAGCTGCTCACTCTCAATCATCAACCTGGAACTCAACCATTGTCAGTCGACACCATCATGAATGCCTCGCGAATGGGTGTTGTCAGGGAATGGGCATTCGTTGTTCACCGCTCTCCGGGGTCCCCGCTAAGCCGTTCCGGAAGTCACCCACGTGTTTTAGCATTCTGCAACCAATTCTCGTCAGCCTGTGTGAAGCATTGGCCTCGGCGGGGAGCTTGCTACGTACTTGTACGGATAGATGAGCAGGTCAGAGCCCCAAAAATGGGAAGACGACCCAGTTATAGGGGCCATCTCAGGCTCAAGGCATCGCCATTGCTTGGCGACACGGTACGAGATAAAAAGGATAAACCAGCATGGCACGTCCCATTTGAAACGGGTCGGAGCTTGCTAATTATGTTGACGGAGTTTGAGTGCCTAGGTAGCACTTGTATGTACGAAGCACCTCGGAGCATTGACAAAACAGCTCCTAACGTTAGTGTGGTCAAAGAGGGAGTACGGAGAACGAAGCGCGTTGGGGTATGAGCTCCAATGCACGGGCATCAGCACCCGTTGGCATTTCGTCCAATCCTCGGGTGCTCACAGATGAGGCTCAATCTCGCGTTTTGGTAGAGCGAAACGCTGCGATCCTCGAGACAGCTTGGGCTGCGGCCAGCCAAAGTCGCTATAACCATGTACTCTGTAGATGTGCCTTAGCCTTGGAACACGAAGTAGGCTGAAAGAGGTATGCCCGCGGAGCGTGATGGTAGTGCAACGGCGCAATAATCATAAGTAGAAAGGACTAAACAGCACATTGCCGGGTCGAGCGGCCAGGATCAGGCCGCCGGGATAATGGGTTGAAATGACAGGTTAACCCAAAGGACTGGGAGGATCTGGAAGAAAGAAAAAAAAATAAACTTGATTAAGCTAGTCCACAAGTGCGACCTAATCACTTCTTTCCTGCTTGAAAGATTGACAATGGGCAGTGCCTCAAAGTGTTGAGAGTCAGCAGTGGCGCTGGACAGGGAAGTTGAAGGTCACCCAAGCTCCAGGAGGGAGAGCTGTGGCAGATTTGACCCAGGAACGCACTACGACATACAGTACGAACAAGGGAAACACGGGGCCGCTCTGACGAACGGTGATGTCGAAGGAACTGGGTCGGGGGTTTTGAGGGCGTCAGCACCACGAGCGCCCAGTCCAGCCCAGCCTAGCGGCGAGAGCCCCATCGGCGACACAGACCAGAGACAAGGGGGGGCCTGCAAAGGGTCCAGGGGGACCGAGGGAAAAGAAACAAGGGAAAACACTACAGAAAGGAGACAAGGTGCACTAACAATGGTGAGAAAAAAAGGGGGGGCGTGGATTAGGATATGATTGACGGGTGGATGGAGGATGAACAGATGAGGTGGGGCTGTCGGACTGGTGGGGACGCAGGTGATGGTGACGATGAGGAAGTTGGAGAGGAGCGAAGAGAAGAGGAGACGGAGGGAGAGCGAGAGAAGGAGAGTCGGTGGAAGTTGACTCGAAATGTGGACCGAAGATGGGAAGGCCCGGGAAAGGAGGGGAGTGAAATGAAGAGGCGTGTATCGAGCAATGAAAAGCCTCCGTGGGCTTTGGCAGGGGGGATCGTCTCTCCAGAGTTAATGGCGCTCACGCTGGCAAGCTGGGGAGCCAAAAGAGTCTTGGGAGCTGAGCGGATGGAAGGCGGGCGGAGATGGAGGGTACGTACCGAGAGTTCTAGCGAAGTGGGGAAGGATTCGGTGGGGAAAAGCAAAAAAAAGACGCCGTAAGAAAAGAAGTCATTAGTCGGGCTTGAAAGAGAAGTGATAACATGGGGGTATAGCATTTGGCTGGTTGTTATGATTCTGCGGCTGGAGGCTAGGGGCTGGAGGGCCTGGCTCGTGCTTGGCATGCTCATCAAGCTTCATCCACTGTGCCATTGCCGGTGATAACGGAGGAGACGCGCAGATGAGGGCGTTGATCCCCTTGCAACGCGATCGTTTAAATATATCCGTCTACGGAGTATTGCATACTGAGGTACCTTATGTAAGGAGGCAGGCAGGTAGTATCGTAATATGTACTCCGAATGATTATCTCAAAGCCACATGTACTCTGTGGTCTGCAACTGCCAAAGCTCTGCACCTGCAGAAAGTTGCCGCCGGATACCTATCCTCCCAGTTGCACCCAGCAGGGGCTGCGGTACCGCATATTGTGTCGGATGGAGGTCGTGACCTCAACGCAGTTTGCCCGATTCATGCGGCTATCTCGTCCAATACACCCTGGGTAGTAGATGCACGGCAGCCCGCAACAAGTCGCAGTGGTGCAGCGTAACACAACTCACAAACTGCGACCGTGGAAGCAACCGCCACACCTACGTTTTCCCATTCGTACACCACCACCACAAGTCGTGAACGAGTCGCCTCACAGAGAGCCATCCCGTCATCCACACCCCAGCGACCAGAAACAGAACCAGTCACCCAATGCAACTCCAACTGCATTGCACTGCACCACGCACGCTGTCCTGGATGCCTTGGCTGCATACGCATGCTGCATGCACCTGCAACCTCAACGACCCACACCTTTCCACGGCAGCTGCATGTCCGCACTTTTCTGTTGCTTTCTCCCTCTTCGCTGGCAGTTGTCACACCTCCCTTCTTCTTGATTCCTTTCCCGTCTTGCGCTTTGCGATGTGGGATGTGGGATGTGGGTGGTGAATGCGGAGGGTACCTAGGTAGGTAGGTACATAGATAGGTAACTGGGGTTGCGGTTGACGTCAAAGAATACATGTACCCATCGTTCTTACCTGAGGCAGGTTAACTCTCTGCTCTCGCATGCTCAACGGAAACGCTACCAACCACATACTGAAGCCCCTCCTCTCCCCGCATAATTCTCACCCTCACCACATCCAGATCCAAAGTGCATTTGCCTCCATGATGATCTCCTATTTCCGGCGTCTTGCCTCTTTTGCCACTCATGATAAAGCCTTGTGCGTCTTGTTGGAAAGTTATCGATGTTCGAATACGCACGCTGTGTCGACCCACGGAATGTGCCTTGCTCCTGTCCTGAGAGGGCGACTTAGCGACCTAACCGCACAGCTTCTTTTTTTCTTCCGCTTCGGTGACGGTTTTACTTAGCTGTCTGACATGGTATCTTGAACGCTGTATTCGTACCTACCTTAGACAGCCCCTTGTCTTTCCCACTATTTCTTGATACCAAATACTTCAGTAGATACCTATATCTAGGGCCATCCACGTCACTAGACTTCCGGTAAACCACGTTTGATGCTCATGATGTGCGAAATCTTCTCAGACTCTCAAACGTCGTCATTGCTTCTGTCAATCTTCTTCGCTTAACGGTCCTATCATTACTCCGTAAGCCTCAGTCAAGGCGGCCCTCCATTCGACACCAACAGCTCGGCAGCATCTGGCGAGTAATCCTTCTCTTCCATCAGAGCTTTCGCACGAGGTGCCCTTGAGTTTTGCATCCGGTACCACAAACGTACCTCACACATCCTTGCACAAATTTCCCGTGAAGGCTTGTCTGTGTAAGGATGAGTTAGCAGCTGACATCGACGTCCTCCCATCCAGGGTTCCCCCCGGGCACCCACCCCAATGGACCGGCCGGTTACCGCTGCCGCTGCCGCTACCGCTCGCGCTGACGTGCCACAGCACCCAAGAACAGCAGAGGGATCTGGCTTGATCTGGCTGGGCGAGCACTTAAAACGCCCTTCCACAGCACGTAGTGGTCTCGGGGGCCGCGGCGTTGAGGGAAGTGTTGTCACTAGAGGCAAGCGGTGCGAATTAACCACACAGGTCAGCTGCATTTCATGATTGCTTTTTTCCTGCATTTGCGCCTAAACACGCCTCACCTTGCTTGAGGCTAAACTGCCTATTCGCTAGGCATGAAGGGGCCCTTTTTCCACGCTGTGTCAGCCCGCCGCCCTGATGTTTCTCTCGCTTTCTGACTGTGCCTCCCGCTCCCAAAGGTTGACGACTAGCCAGGTCTGAAACAAAGCTTCTGACCGCCCACATATTTTCAGCGGAACGGGGAGAGCTGATTTCATCGTGGCCATCATGATGCTTCAGCCAAATACGAATCTATCTCGGCAAAAAGTACGAAGCTTGAAGAATCATACTTTGAAATATGGGAAGATAAATTGAAGATTTTTGGGACTGGAGGATCCTGGTTGACAAGGTCCGTTCTCAATGATCGATTCTATCCTTGCCATTTCCCTGTTTTGTTTTCGAGTTGTCCCGTTTCATTTCACCCGTCTCTCACCATCCCTTGTCGTCCATGAATTGCTTTTTTTCCTTCTGTTCTCTTTTTTTTTCCCTCACACCTCCAACACGGATAGCGCGACACCGTAGCTAACCAGTGCGTACTAACCATTAACGTCCAGTGCATTCCGGCGGCCGTGACAGTGGCTTTGGGACGGCGTGCGCCACATGCGGTTATTCGTGGACTCGTCCAGTCGTTCCATTTACCTCTTTGGAGAGTTTTCACCAAGCACGGGCCGGTCGAGTCACATTTGACACCTTGACCTCATCCATTCGCCCTGTGTTGAGATCTTCGCCTTGGATGGTATGGCTCGAGAAACTCTCTCAAACCCAGTGGGCAATCACTAATTAGGGAAGCCAGGAGAGTAGCTCCGCCCCCAAGGATCCGCGGAGGGCCACTCAAACGTTCACTGCACATACATGTGTACGGAGCGGTACGTAGCATCTGTATGTGCATACAACGTACGTCTCGGGCCTGTCTAGGCCCTGGCTGCAGGACATTAAGGGATCTCTCCACCCAGGGAAATTCACAGATCGCGCCAGCTCTCACGCAGCCCGTTCCGACAGGTCGCAGGTCACGGGGTTACGGGCTACGGGTCACGGGTCCGCCCTGACAGCGCAGCTTCCCCCCATTTCCCATCTCTCCCATCTCACCACCACAGAGTGCGCTCCAAACGAGGTACGTACCGGCATCAGCGGGCGGCACAGTTTTGCTCCCAACGTGGACCCGGCAGTCCAGAGGCGACAGGCTCTCTCCCCGACTCCACGACCCCAGCCCCCTCGATTGAAAACCTCCGCGAGAGAGCCTCGCCTCAACTCCACTGCAATGCGTGCAGAAGAAACGATTGCCGTGTGCAGAGCAACAGTTGACTTGCGATGCAGAACTGCAGCTCTGAAGCGCAGCAACTGCGAGGCCACGGTTTGGTTCTCTCCCAACGATCAAACCAACCAGCTGGTTTGGTTCTCGGCATTCCGCCTTTTCTACAACATTGTCCTCCCTTCGATTACGGGATGGGTCCGTGCGAAGACATTTTCAGAACTGCTCAAGCTACTGCAGCTACCTGGTACATGTAGGTTCACTAATAATCACACATCTAGACAACCGTCAAGACACAAGACACACAGTGCTCAATCCAAGCTGAGAAACACCGGAGACGCAGTATGAAATTTGGAACAACATAGCCATAGATGGAGAACACAATCTTATTGTTGCATGCCTGATCGATTGTCTCGGACATACCCTACAACTGTTCACATTGCGGGTCCTCAACATACCCCATACAGTACTCCGCTGCTCGAGTTGAGATTCCTGCCAACCACCAACCCCAGACATTCAATCAGATAATTAATGATGGGGAGTAATAAGCACATTGTTGTTACAGAAGGTGACGTTGACCCATCTGTCTGTCTTGCCTGCCTAGGTGCCCAGGCAACTTGTGGTTCAGGCCACAAAAGTCATGACGATACGACATTTGCCACCCGTGGAAGACATCAATCTCACCGAAAACCTTCTTCAGACCTTCTAGTTAAATTCTACAGTCGGTTGATTGCGCATATTCACGTTGCCCTGGCGTCCATGACAAGTTGGTTGCAAAGTTGACCGTACACAACTGTGGCTGGCAAAATATAGTGGCAGGAACAACGCCGGACCAGGAACCCAAGATATGACAATAAGGTGTAACTGGAGTGTTTTTTTTATTAACCTGTTGGCTGTTTATATCGCGGGTTGTCGTCGATGTTGGGCATCCACCTTGTATTGAGCTACTTCGTCTAGGCCTGCAATACCAGATCAATTCGAACGGTACGCTTTAATACAACTGCCGTATTGGGTCTGGTCAACGTGGAGGAATCCGTGATCAGCCTATTCCCTTGACGTCGTTCCAAGTTTAGTATTTCGAGGAGAGTCCGATCCGCTGCCGTGACTGTCGGGTAGCGGCTCTTTAGGCAGGCGGTTCTCATCAAAGCAAGGGGACACTCTGCCAGGGACGTTTAATTGAGAAGAGTCATCGTTGGGCTCGTTAGAGAGCAGGTCTAGTATGGTCTATAACTCTTCTAAACGAACTTCAAGAGAACCCTATACAGGACCGTAATTGGCTCCATCCACCATTTTCTTCCAGCAAGGAAAGGAACGAGTATTGCAACCATGAGAATCTTGCTACTAGGCGTACCTCGAGCTAGAGTGTTGAGAGATCATTAGCTACCTGTTATTATAGGACAGGGCACGATATGATGGATATTTCGGGCCAAAACAATGTAGGCTTGCTTATGTTGGTTCATTCACTAAGCTCTCTCCTTGTCGTCACAGTTTACCCTCTGGGTCGGCCTTTCTAGGTCATCCCTTGGATCATTACCAGCTGTAGTTGAATCTTCAATTTTATCTTTGCCTCCATAAGAGTGTCTACGCGATGTCAGTCTCTGGCCAGGTATTGTCCTACTGGCACTGATGCACGGGGGCTTTTACGAGACCCGATTGCTACATGAGCGACTGAGATCAAAAGGTCAACAGATGTTTCCTAAATAGGTAGCCTTTACATTATTGGAGGAGTAGATTGGTGAGAGTTAGACAAATGGGGGGGTTGGTTCAATTCCGATTGCCTTGAGCTGAGTAGCGCTGCTTGGGAGGGATTGGTGAAGACCGATAGCGGGTGGACGTTGGGATATCTACTACGATCGTACTACGAATATGTACGTCTAGCCGGCGGGAACCCCTTCCCTGCCGGCCATACCCTGCCGGGCCTCGTCTATGAATTAATATTTTAGACTGTATTCACTTCCTATCTGATATGCTCCTAGATCTATCAAAAACACTCATGTCGAATTTCCAGATGTTGATTACGACAGCTGCTCAAACGGTAGCTCGTCCATCATAAAACGTTCGACCATATCGTCGAGCCATAATGATTTCCAACTGGCAAACAAATAAGAGAATCTATGGTTGGAGGAGCGGAGGGTGTTGTGAAAGAAGTTCTGGTCCACTACTTGACTTTTTAGGAATTAAATCCCATTCTTTTAGGGTAGCCAGATCATACGTATTCACATAAGCTATGAGAGTGAAGTCGTACGAAGCATGGATACTTGAGGACCACAGCTGCGGGTGACAAAATTGCCGACTATAGGCTTTGACATGCCATACGCGAGTGGGCTCAGCATTCGCCAAGTCGTCCGTCCAACTCCGCGAAGTAGCGCTCATTGAGGCATACACAATACCTACTCTCAATTGGAAGTCGGCGGATAAATCACCGTGTTCGGGAAATATCGAACTTCTGAGGCCCTGGGAGCCTGGATTTACTGCAAGCGGTGTAACCACCCGCTGTCTCGTTTCGTTTCCCTCTTCCACGCGTTTTTTCGCGGCCGACATAGGACCCGTCACCTTGATGACCGAAATCGATTCGGAACCCGTAACGCAACCCATTGCCTGACTCGGGCTTCTCTGACGGAAAATTGAACTGGACAGTGAATCCGAGGGTCGTTGAATGCACTCGTTTGGCGTCTTTGTCTTGAGCACTGCGTTGCAACAATTCCAACTCAAAACTGAAGAGAAAATGAGTCCCCTGATATCCACCTCTCTCAATCCATACTGTGTGCAAAGAAGGCAAGTCAGTGGATGTTCTGTTCCTGCCGTAAACCGAAGAGTCAAACTGCTCCAATGCTCCCATTATCGGAGCCGCCACCAATCGTGACCCCGCACTTGCCGGTACCCCGCCGCCCTTCGCACTTTCTTTGCGTCTGATTTTTTTTTCTGCCGAGTCACTCAATTGGCCTGGTCTAAGGAAGGAAGGAAGGAATTTTTCTTAGCTACCTTACGGGACCATCTAAAAGCTCTCCGTTCCCTGCTCTCTCCTCCTCCTCTTCTTTTTCTTTCTTCTTCACCCACTCCAACTCCGAGCTTCCTTCCATACCTCTCCGATTCTTCCAATTGTACAGTCACAATGGCCGCTCCCAATGCTGAGTATGCGCTCTCTGCGTCTCACAAGGAGGTATGTTCCTGGCTTACCCCTCCATCGAACTCGAACCACTTCTGGCGGGAGAACCCAAGTCGACTGACTCATTTTGCTTTCGCAGATGCTCGAGAAGTCTCTCCTCGACTCCGACCCTGAGGTCGCTTCCATCATGAAGGATGAGATCAAGCGCCAGCGCGAGTCCATTGTCCTCATTGCCTCGGAGAACATCACCTCCCGTGCCGTCTTCGATGCTCTCGGTTCGCCCATGTCCAACAAGTACTCTGAGGGTTACCCCGGTGCCCGTTACTATGGCGGAAACCAGCACATTGACCAGATCGAGCTGCTTTGCCAGAAGCGTGCCCTTGAGGCCTTCCACCTCGACTCTGAGAAGTGGGGTGTCAACGTTCAGTGCCTTTCTGGCAGCCCTGCCAACCTTCAGGTTTACCAGGCCATCATGCCTCCTCACGGCCGTCTCATGGGTCTTGACCTCCCCCACGGTGGCCATCTGAGCCACGGTTACCAGACTCCCCAGCGAAAGTGAGTTGCAATGACAAGAAGCTTGACAAGATGGCGTGCTAACCGTCCGCAGGATCTCTGCTGTCTCCACCTACTTTGAGACTATGCCCTACCGTGTCGACCTCGAGACTGGTATCATTGACTATGACACCCTCGAGAAGAACGCTCAGCTCTACCGCCCCAAGGTTCTCGTTGCCGGTACCTCTGCCTACTGCCGTCTGATCGACTACGAGCGCATGCGAAAGATTGCCGACTCTGTTGGTGCTTACCTCGTTGTCGATATGGCTCACATTTCTGGTCTCATCGCCGCCGAGGTCATCCCTACCCCCTTCAAGTACGCTGACATTGTCACTACTACCACCCACAAGTCTCTCCGTGGTCCCCGTGGTGCCATGATCTTCTTCCGCAAGGGCGTCCGTTCCGTCCACCCCAAGACTGGTGCCGAGACCCTTTACGATCTCGAGGGCCCCATCAACTTCTCCGTCTTCCCTGGTCACCAGGGTGGTCCCCACAACCACACCATCACTGCTCTTGCTGTTGCCCTGAAGCAGGCTGCTACCCCTGAGTTCAAGGCCTACCAGGAGAAGGTTGTTTCCAACGCCAAGACTCTTGAGAACACCTTCAAGACTCTCGGCCACAAGCTCGTCTCCGACGGTACTGACAGCCACATGGTCCTTGTTGACCTCCGTCAGTTCAGCCTTGACGGTGCTCGTGTCGAGGCTGTTCTTGAGCAGATCAACATTGCCTGCAACAAGAACTCCATCCCCGGCGACAAGAGCGCCCTCACCCCTTGCGGTATCCGCATTGGTACTCCCGCCATGACTTCTCGTGGATTCGGTGAGAAGGAGTTTGAGCGCGTCGGCAAGTACATTGACGAGGCTGTCAAGATCGCCAAGGAAATCCAGACTGCTCTCCCCAAGGAGGCCAACAAGCTCAAGGACTTCAAGGTCAAGGTTGCCAGTGGTGAGGTTGACCGCATCAATGAGCTCCGCAAGGAGATTGCCTCTTGGTGCGGCGCCTTCCCTCTTCCCGTTGAGGGCTGGCGCTTGGATGCTGGTATCTAAATTGCCAGCTTCGAGATGACTATTTTTGTTTTATAAAGGAGGATTAGCACTTGAAATTGGTCCATTTTCATCAAACGGATTGAATTTCAAGTAAAGGAAAAGGAAAGCGACATTTAACATGGATGAGGCAAAATGGCGAAACGTTCAACAGCATGCATTTCATCAAGGCGCAATGAGAAGTATCGGTATATTTTTTGTGTAAGGCAGTTATATCAAGGAAAGGAATCCTTCAACAAAATCGGATTGGTTGGTGGGAGTTGGGTTCTCAAGTTGAGAGGCCACTTTGGTCTTCTCCGTCGACGTTTCAATTGAGACGTCGACCATAGGAATAGCTGAATACACTTTGTCTTCAGTGTACGTCACAGCCCCTTGATAAATGTGCTTGCAAACGCAGGCGATCGGTGACATGTACAATCTTTAGGTGGGGTATGTTGGAGGATGTGAATACGCGAGCCATGTCGTTCAAGACTTTTTTTTATTCGTCTACTATCCACAAATACATGCTCCTCCCAATGTCTCGCGAGTACCCCTTGTTCGCATCTGTCTCATCAACTGTGATCGCAGTCCTGGAGCAATCCAACTCGACATCCGGCTGGCTCAAACGGCATTCCAAGAACACAGCAAAAAGACCAGTTTCCATCCCGTCACTCCACTAAAAGAGAGCATGATATATAAAACACTCAAGCATGAGCTGATTTTTCTCTCCGTCCCCAGGAAGCAAAAAAGAAAAAAAAAAGAAAGAACAAGTCAATATCGTAGTACCGTTAGAACAGCCCTGTAATCCCGCCCTCCCATGTGAAAGCGGCACCGAAAACCAACATGCCGTGCGTGCCTCGAGTCTTTCCAATAGGGGGGGAAAGAAATCCCTGGAATTAAGAGAAGACAATAGAGAGAGAGAGGAAAAAACAAGGAGGGGATAAAAAGTCGTTGTCGACTGGATTCGGGAGGGACACTCCCCCCAAAATCGTGTGCGTTGCCTCTCTACCGGATCTTTGAATGCCAATAGAACGTAAAAAGTGCGTGAGCTCGGTAGATGAAGCGGGATAAAAAAAAAGCGAAGGGCAAGGGAAACGAAAGACCAGCTTTTGCGAGTAGAGTACACCTGCCAGGGGCCGGATCGTCGGGATAGGGAATAGGTCGTAAAATAAAGGAGAAGCAAGGTGGCAGGTAATACATGAGGTGTATAAAAATAAAGAATCGGACAGTATGGTCTGTCCTTGTACTATCAGTGTTGCTGTCCAGGGGGATGTTGTTGCCAATCCCATGGTCGTGGCCAGCTAAATCTATCATTTAAGACGTTGTCTGATGCGGGCTTTAGTAGCAGGGAGTGCTCGAGTCCACTATGCCCTTGGGCGCCGGGAGCGCTGCTTGGCCTACTGAGCAATGCTCTCCGGGCTCATCATACCTATTGTGTCGTCCTTGTCAGTCTGACTTGCCATGCTGTCTGTTCGCTCCATGCTAGGGGCCAACGCCAAAACAGCAGGGTTAGGAGCCTGGCCGGTAGGGCCACTCAGTGATTTCTTCTTGCCAACTGCGTTGGCAGCTCCTCCTTTCTCGGGGGTTCCATTCAGTCTTGCTTCAGCAGCAGCAGCCTCCATTCTCTTCTTCTTCTTGGCGAGAGCCAATTGCTCCTTTGGAGAACGCTTCTGCGCCGTGACAATCTTTCCGCTGGCACCCAGACGTGGGCGTGGCTTCTTCTGCTTGGTAGGTAGATCTTCATCCTCAACGAGGGGCGAGTCGCCATTAGCATGGAGTTTGGCCAGGAAGAAATTCTTGACCAAGCTGATTTGATCCTGAATGTTCTCCTTGTTGACGGGTTCAGAAGGTGGCAGTGTTTCGAAGAGTTCCACGGTCGATGCTCCTGGAGTCTGAGTTTGCATCTGGTATTGATTGCGGACTCTGCTCTGAAGGAGATGTAACGGCACAGAAATCATGTCAAGACCCATCTCCTTGTCCAGGCCGAGTGCGCGGAAGCCGAAGAAGTCTTCGCCAAGATCCTCAGCAAAGTCGCCACTCACAAACTGTTCGCTACCATCCTTAAAGGCGCCCACTCCATCAGCACCGGAATCTTGCGACAGAGCGGGGCGAAGAAGATCGGTCAAATGCAGTTTCATTCTCTCATGTAGACCGCTGAGTTTACCGTGGAGCCTGTCAACATCATCCCTGGCATAAGCCTCGAGGGAAGCAACGTCATGCCCGTTCTCGTCCAGAGTGTGAAGGATCACCTCCTCAGGTGTAAAACGAGGCAGGACTTGAGTCCCATCGAGGCTTGTGACCTTCTCAGCTTCGTTGTAAACATTGAAGGTTCGCACGAGTTTCTGGAAGTAATCGGCTACAACCGCTGTAAAAGTATCCATGGCTGACGGCTGCATCTCCTCGAATCCGGTATGGTACAGAATCTTGGCGATGGATCGCTTCAGAGCATTTTGACAAGCATCGGCAGCCATGACAGGGCCCAGGTCGCTAATGAAATGGGGTTCAATGTCCTGTTCGACGAAAGGCTGGATATTGGACTTTGGAAACTGGTTGGAATAGACCTATAGATAGACCATGTAAGTAACTGGTTGCAAGTGGGCATAGCTAGACATACCTGAGTCTGGACCTGCATCTGTTTGATCACGGAGATCTTGCTTGCAAGCTTTCTTGTCTCCTGGATTTGGTAAATGTTTTCGTCCATTTTCTTGGTCAGACGACTGTTTGGCGCCACGAAGCTATTGGGTGGTACAAGTCGAAGAAAGTCTTCATGTTGATTAATGACTTGTCCCTCTCCATCCTCCACCCATTGGAGTTTCGTCGGGATATCTGGGATGTTGCTGAGTGCCTCGTAGTAATCTGGAATCACTCTGTCGACCTCTTCCTCAATCTCGTCGGCAAGCGTCTCCGTCGGCTTGGTCACATCCTTTCTTGCAACTGCAGCAGAGCTGGCTTGGGTATCAGTCAAGATTCCAAGTGCCTCTGCATCCCTCTGATGCTTCAGAAACCGGCGCATGCCTGACCTCGTGCGGAGCAGAGCTGGTGAGTCAATGTTGAACTTGTTGTCCTTGAAGAGAAGATATCGTTCCTTGATGACGAGAGCACGATCCTTCTTAGTGGTCTGCTTCCAGACCTTGTACTCTTCATCTTCATAGACTTGTTCAGCCGCCTCACTAAATGCCGAATTCAGCGCCATGCCGTTAAGAGTCGGTCCGTCTATATCCATGGCATCGGCATTGCTCGCAATTCCGGAGTGTCCGTTCAGACCACTAGGTGTAGCTGAGCCACCAATGGGGGGTGTGGCAAAGCCGTTGCTCCCATCAACAGCTTCAGAGCCCTCACGACCAGTCTTGAGCAGGCCATTTACTTGCAAAATGGGTTTCTGATCGATAGCTGGCGTCTCTTCCTTTTGGTCGTTGGGTGCTTTACGAGACTTGTTGGTTCCCTTGGTGCCAGCTTTTCGCCCACGCGATGACATGATGGGCTCATCATCTGAGTCGTCCCCAGCGTCATCTTCGCCGCCGTTCTGTTTTCGTCGTTCTTCTGCTTCCACCTCCGCTCGAGATCGGATGGCAAGGTCCGGAATCAAAGGAATCAACTTCTCCGCCTCCTTTCTCATGCCATTTGCCATTCGTCGAAGGGGATGGTTCATGTCCTCATTGTACCTCAGGCAGTTGTCCCAGATCAGGTTAAGATCTACGACAAAATCGGCCTTGGATTTATAGGTCAGGGACTTGAGCTTCTTGGTCATCGTGCCCAGATCCATAGGGTTTTTGATAACTACAGTGTGTCAGGACCCGTAACATTTACCAGATCGATCAATGTCACTCACCGTTGTAATAATTAGGAGCATCCCTCTTGTTGACCCTGTTCAAGAAGGGCGTAGAATACTCGGTATGCGCTTTCAGTTCTGTAAGGACCTTCTCCAGTGCCTCGTACAGTTCTTCCTGGTTGATGTTCTCTTCGCTGGCCCATTTGCTTCGGTTCTTTCGTACTTCATTCATCAGGAGCCGGAGTTCTGCGTCCGAAGCACGGACCTGATCCCTTTTCATGTCAATCCTAGCAATGAGGTGCTTCAGGGTCAGGCTTGATGCTCCCAAATTTGCGCTGCTCAGAGATCCATGGTTCGTGGCTTGTGTATTATTGTCAACCGAGTTTGTGTTGTGATCCATTTCATCCTGGAGCTGCTTCTCTGAGTCTTCGAGTTGCTGCTGCTCCAACATCGCGGCGCGATCATTTTCAAGAGTATAGAATATGGTGTGGAAGCTTTTCCGAGCAGCTTCCTCGGTCGCGATGCGGGCCTCCTCCAACTTCTTGATAGCATCTTCACCAGGCTTATCTTTTCCTTGTGAGCCATCTTGATCTTTGGACTTGTCGCCTTGCTTCCCCGGTGATGTCACTGAGTGGACAGGGGAGCTACCCGATTTGGAAGGGGATAATAATGAACTCGCGGCGGCGGCGGCAGCATTTTGAGGTTTAACAGCAGGTTGTGAGGGTTCGTTTTCTTCTTCATCTTCGTCATCGTCATCATAATCGTCTTCATCGATGGTTCGCTTAACCTTTTTGAGTGGCGGTTCTTTGATAGGCTCGTGGTCGGTAGTAGGTGGAATGACGACGGCGGATTGGGGAGGATCTCGACGCAGCGCGTTGATCGCGGGTCGGTTATATGAGCCATCATCTGCAAACAGCAGCGCGACCCTGCTCTCGGTTTTGCGAAAGATGTCAGCGAAGAGAGCGCGTCGATTCTCTTCTTCAATATCAACTGGTGCCTCAGGCATCAAGGAGACGCCATTATCGACGGGGGTTTGGGTACGCGCAGATGCATCATCAAGATGCTGTAGACTTCTCGTAGAGTTCGTATGGTGTAAAGAGGGAGGGAGCCAGCCAGACTGGCCGTTCGGGAACGACATGATGGGCCCAGGGCGATGGAAACGATGACGGGGCGCGAGTCGCCATGCGCAAGGAAATGCGCAGCGCGTACGGCCAAAGCTAGGGCGATTGGTGTAATTATGATGACATGGGATAAAAGAGCGACATCGATATAGATGGACGGCCGAATTTCGCGACGAGCAGCAACGTGGGTGGTTGATGTTTGATGGCTCGCAATCGGCCGGTTTGTCGTCTGTTCAAGAGGTGAGGTTGAGGATTTGGGGGGGAGGCTTGTACCTTTCCCGAAGCGGGACTTTTCCTAAGGTGCTGGACTGGACCAAGGTTCACTATCGATGGGGTGCTAAGTACCAGCGACTTGAGAGGACCAGCACCGCAGGACCGGCCACGCCTTGCACAGGAGCACGTACGGTTTGTTGTAGTGCGAAGTAAGCTACCAACACATGCAGTCACAATCCACCGATTATTTGTCTACGTTGACCCGATTCCCGGCATGTCAACCTCATGTCGCTTCTTGACCGGATGTAGTCCGTACTGGGTCCTGCAACCGGCGCCGACACCTGGAACTCGGGATGCACAAAGGTCTTTGTCAGCCAGTCAGCGGGACGGTCACGTGGTTTTCCCGCACAATCACGCAGTTCACTTAGGAATTTGGGAAAATCATAGTCCGTACTCAAGGGAGAAGATTGAGGAGCCAAGGGGGATGGCCTCAGTAGACCAAAGCCAACATTCTCCAGTTATCGGTCGGTCAAAAGCAACCTTGGCCCAGGTGCTAAGAATTCACACAGGACGCCTCCACGATTAAGTCAGTGAGCCGCCTTTTTACCCCACGCGTGTGCCAGGGGAAGAGAACGCCATCACCTACCCCAGATATTGCACATCCAGGCCTCCACCGTTGAGACGCACCGGACACGAATGCGGTGAATTGACTTTATTCAAAAGATAAGATATGGTAGGTGATATGCAATAGCTGTGAGTACCTTGGACTGTACATACACTTTCTCTCTTGGCATGCAGTGCCTTTACCAGATGTAATCCTCCCTGCATAATGTTCCAGCTTGGAGAAGGGATCTACTAACAAATCTACCTCAGCATTGGGTAGCAGACAAACTATTGCTCGTTTAAGCAAAAATGTCTTAATAAGGGACCGTAATTCATAAATGCTCATGCAAGTGACGTATTGCAACGTCGCACAACCTCGTTCCAGGCCATCGTTCAGCTTGGTCACTGCCCTATCAATTGGTAGAATCCAGTCAAGCGGGTTTCAAGATAAACGAGACTCCGAATTCGAAGTTGGAGATATCGAAACCCTAGAAATATAAGAATAAATAAAGAAATCAAGTTCTTTTTATCCTAGTTCTTCGTTTTCTTTATTTTCTAATTTATTTATTTAATATACCTTTATAATATACTGATAGTTGCTGTGATTATCCAGGGAAGGAGTCTCGGTTTTTTTTTTTG
>JALNIO010000493.1:0-11170 GCA_023509875.1 Rugonectria rugulosa
TCTCTAGGGCGTTACTACAATTAGGGCTCAAGCTTAGTGAGATGTGCTTAGAACTATTACAGCAATAGCAAACGCCCAAACGGTCCAGTGGGCCCATTTCAGGGTCTGCGGCCGTGTCAGCCCCAAGACATTGGTTTCCCGCCGACGGACGCCGATGCTTATGCACCGAGATAAACGTATGATAAGAAAAGCTCGGCTCAAATCACGACTACAAATATGATTGAGAGGCAATGGCGAAGGGACCCAGAGAGTGGATGGAACTCGATAGATACGTCAAGTTAACAAACGAGATGGACTCTGCTCATACTACCAAGTTGGACTTTTTGCCTATCCTGGCCACCCCTGCCAGCATTGGGGTTTTACTTTCTGTGTTCGTGTTAGTCGCTCTCTTAGTTGGGCCGAAAACCGTGTTTGATACGATTCTCAATGTGAGTCCTTACGCTCTTTTCTTCCAGCTCATGCATGATCACAGAGACGTTTCTGATGCCGTGAATACAGGGCTTCTTGTCTCTGATCTACCGAATTCCGGCTGTGAATGGTAATAAGTGCATGCCAGGTCCCGCATATACATTTCCCAATGGACAGATGGTAGATAAGTTTTTGGCTGCCAAGACCAGGAGCTGGGAGTGGGAGGAGAAATACGGCAAGACGTACCGTATCTGGGCTGCCAGCATTCCTGAGGTGTACGTATGCTCAGTTTTATTGCCCCAGATGAGCGCAGACTTGTTGATACTTGAGAATCTAGTGTGATCACTGATCCCAAAGACGTCGAGGCACTCTACCATCAGTCTACCGACCACAACAAGGCACCCCAGGCGAATGCCGGCTGGCTCTTGACCCAGCTTCTTGGATCAGGCCTGGGCTTGATCAATGGGACTCGCTGGACTACACTACGGAAGACCTTGGACCCAATGTTCTCGCATCGGGCGGCCATGCAGTATCTCCGTAATGACCTCTATGCTGGTGCCGAGGATTATGTTGCAGGGATACACAAGTTTGCCAAAGCAGACAAGCAGAATGCAAACGGCAAGGGACTTGTCATCAGTGCCACGCAGGCACTGCAGCGATATCCCTTCTTTGAGGTTGCGTCAATGTTCTATGGCAAGATGAGCGACGTCGAGCAGGACCGCCTCTGGGAGCTTGGGCGTCAGTATTCAGAAGTTTTCTCGGCAATCGTGTTTGGCGGCATCCACCGCTCCAAGATGACCAAGTATTTGAGTACCAAGGCCTACAACGGCGCAAAGGCCTACCAGAAGGCGTGGAAGAACTTCAATATGGATATTTGCAGGGCGCGAGAAATTACCGCCCCGGAAACGCCAATCGTTCTCCTTACGCGAGCCGCTGAAAGGGGCGAAATTACACCACAAGAGGTACGTGCCTGGAGTCATCACTGAATTATGGGAAGATCTCTGACGCTGCTCCTAGGTGACTGACACTGTTGCGGAGTCCACCTTTGCGAACCTGGACATTGTTACCCAAGTCATCTCGTCTTGCGTTATTCTTCTAGCCGACTCCCAAGAGGTCCAAGATGATCTCCTCAAGGAGATGGAAGAAAACAAGGCAAACCGAGAAGAATACATCACTCGCAAGGACACCCTCCTTCATTTCTGCTTGTTGGAATCGCTTCGCCTTCGGCCAGTCCTTGGTGAGTTTTGGTTACTACGAGACCATCAAAAAGGAAATTTCAGCTGACATGGTCAAAGCATTCACATTCCCTGAGAACCCCCCAAGGGAGAAGATCCTGGGCAACTTTGTTGTACCCAAAGACACGACCGTGATTGTGGATGCTTTCGCCATCAACATTCGCAACCCGTTCTGGGGCCCTGACAACAGATCGTATCGGCCAAGTCGCTTTGCGGGTATCAAGCAGAACCAGGTGAGATTTTTAAGCTGCCCCAAGGAGAGGAATAGAATGCTCATTTGAATTGCAGCTCCGGTATAACCTTTCAACCTTCGGCTACGGACCTCGAAAGTGCCTTGGGCAGCACATCGCCGACAAGATTGTCAAGGCAGTGGTCTATCACATGTTCAGCAAGTACAAGGTTTCTCTCCAGCCGATGCAAGGTCTGGAGGGAGACTTCAAAGTTGACAAAACTAGCTGGGTGGGATTGTATGATGTTGACTTGATTTTGGAAGAAAGGGAAATCGGTGTTGGAAAACCTGAGTGAATTTTGAATAGGTCGCCTTTGTTATGTACGGGCGAGTGAGCGATTACTTGCGGAAGACGTTATCACTTGGTAGCTGCAAACAACCTTCGAAAGAATGTCTTGTAACGAAGAGTAGAGTCACGAGGTAGACACAGGAGGACTGTCCTTACCACTATACTGATAGTTAGTTTCCATCGCTAAATCACCGTTAATTGAACGAGATAACCCTTCTTGGAAAATGGCCTGATAAAGGATCGCGGCTGATTACAATACGGCGCCCGACATAGTTGTGGAGGCTGTCGGCGGGTAAGGTGCGTAAGCAGAGACACCACGCCGAAGCCGAAGCTAGACCAGCACTTATTTACGGAGTAGTCCATGACGAATTCTGGTCGAAACAGACAGTCCAACATCTTCTCATTGTCTCATTGTCAATTTTCTCCACTATAAAATGGCGACTCATCTCAAATCAGACTTATTGAATTGCCTTTCGGGTTCCAATGTGATTGTTGATGGCGACAAGGGGTGGCCAGATGCAATCAAGCGTTGGACGGGATATCAGGCCAAAGTCCCAGCAGCAGTAGTTCGAGTCACTAACGAGGAAGACGTCGTTGCAGCGGTAAATATTCTCCTTTCCTGCTCATTCTACTTTGACTGACATGTACTCTCAGGTCTCCTATGCGGTCAAGAACCAAAGGCCTTTTGTGGTTCGGGGAGGAGGCCACAGCAATGGGTTCTCGACAGTGGATAGTCCCGGGATTATAATTGATCTCTCCGGGATGAAGAATGTCACAGTTGACGTGGAGAAGCAAGTGGTTGTTGCGCAGGGAGGCGCCACAATGGGTGATGGGGTGAAAGGGGCCAGTGCAGTAGGAATGGCTGTCGCTACTGGAACATGCAACGAAGTCGGACTGGTAAGAGAAATAACATCTCACATTTAGCCAAGCGATCTAAATATGGAAAACAGATTGGCGCCACCCTCGGAGGAGGCATAGGGCGCTTTCTCGGACATTTGGGATACGCAGCAGACGCCGCGCTCTCCATGCGCGTCGTTGTGGTAGACCGCAGTGGAGTAGCCCGCGTAGTTGAGGCATCCAGCGAAGTCAACTCCGACCTCTTCTGGGGTCTTCGCGGGAGCGGCCATCTGTTTGGAGTGGTGGTTGAAGCTACTTTCCGAGCCCTCCCGTGGTCCCACGATACATGGCACACATGTCTGGTCTTTGCGCCTAATGATGCGGGATTGGTTGCAGAGGCTGTGGACAAAGTCCATTATCAGGGAGGTATGCAGGGCCGGTTGGTGTTCTGCGCTCCAAACAAGCAGGTAAGTGTATCGAAGCTCGAATTTGTAGGATCAGTCAACTGACTTCGGGAACTAGCCTGTTGTCCTTCTTCAATTGTGGTATATTGGACCGCCCGAAGAGGCTGCCAGCAAATTCCAGCCTCTACTGGATCTGCCGTCTATGACAGATCATCCCTTTAACTTCGTTGGTCGTCGAATCCCTTACTCCAACCTAAATGACTCTAGTGAACGTATATGCGGCTATGCAGGGAGAAAGAATCTGGCAGCATTTGGCATGAGTAAGATGTCAGCGGAGACTTGCAAGGCCGCACTCAAGGTCTATGTGGACTTTATAACTCAACACCCCGAGGCAGCCCAAACCCACATCTTGACCGAGTTCTACAGCATGGAGGTTGCTCAGGAGCTAGACCCGGATGGGCAGAGAACGTCTATTCCTATTGAGCTGCGGCAAGATGTCAAGTATTGGGTCATGCCTCTGGCTTGGTACGAGGATGCTGCACTGGATAAGGCATGCGCTGAGCTCAACAAAGGGATTCAGGAGGCATTCCTGACACAGTCAGATGGAACACGTCTAAAGAGGGTGGGATATATTAACATGCCTTTTGAGGATGATGCCGCCAGCAGTGTTTTTGGCGAGGGTGAACGGCTGGAGAGGCTCAGGAGACTCAAGAGTGAATGGGACCCGCTTGGTGTTGTGCAAGGAATCGTGAAGCTTTGAATTCGGTCTGTGTTGGTCTGAAGACATCGAATTAGGAGATTGGGAAGGTCTGGACTATTATACGAATAGTGGAATACATCAACACTTGAAGAATCACACTACTTAAAGCGTTAACGTACCTGGCCTTTGTAGATAGATCCCTAATCATAGACGGCGGGAATAGCCTTGCTCAGTTGAAGTTGTGATTGTCGAACCCAGCAGAAGCATTTCTGAGACGCATGACAACGAGAACAGCCTGTTGGGGTGCGACAACTGTGTCTGGTCATCGTTCTTCGTAACCTTGATGGTTCATTACAGTCGCGAAACGCGCAAGAGAGGCAAATTAGTCAATCACTGGAGTACCTATGGACGAGACGATAAAGACTTAAAGAAGACTGTGAACTGGGAAGAGCTTTATGCTCAACTCGCCGATCCTGAACAATCTGGATAAGTGTTTATTTGCATATTTAGCCAATTATTTATTTATTTATTCTGTTGTTGTTGAGTGCGATATTTCCCACCCCAAACTCACGTATGCTCTCGTGGAGGCTTTAGGTGTACCTAGGTACGTTGAGATTGCAGCTAGTGCGAATGCCCTCTATATTTCCAGTGGTTAGGCGCTGGCTCATGAATGCAGTCCACTATAAATCTGGGGATCTTTCACTAAAACACTTGAACCGTTGCCGTTGCCGAGACCACGCCATGCTAAAACGCCGCCGCATCGCCTCTTTTGTTGATATGTTTTCCCTTCACATCATCTGGAATCAGCACTCATCTTCTTCCACACACGACCTTATTTGCTTATTACAACATGGACGATGGTGTTCAGCCAAGCGCCGAAGCATACATACCCCACACGCAAACAGCTTCAAAGTGTGGTACTCTTTTACCCAGGACCAAAACACCAACTCTGTCGCCGTCTTTTCTGCGCTGTACACGCTCGGGGCGCGATCGGAAGCTGGCACCGCCGGCTCCTTTGGCTTTGCGCAGTTCCTTCCAGGTCCCTGAGATTCAGGTACGTCATGAGCATGATTGCAGACCGTGCCTTCTACGGCCTTGGAACTGGAGCTGAGACCATGGCGGTTCATATCGGCGAGAGCCGCGACTTCCAAATATTGATGCCTCTGACCAAGGTACACGCTAAATAATGTACAGCTCAAACCCGCAATGTTTACCAATAAAGAGACAAGACGAAAGACGAGCAGATTGACCACAAGAGAGACGACGAAGAGCAGACCGAGACGACAAAGACAAGCAAGATGACGATGATGACGATGATGAAGATGGTGAAGATGACTATGGTCATCTTGATGATTTTGGGGTTTGGGGCCACTTTTGGCCTTGCTGACGACGAGAGTCTCTTGGAGCGTGTGGCCAAATCCTTGGCCAAATTGGAAAAGCTGGACAAGCTCGATGAGATCGAGAGCAATGTCCGACCGGCGCTTCCCGCCTGGTGTAACCGGGCGCTTCCTCTCATGGCTTTTATCTGGTTGTTCTGGCCCAATCTCCTTGCTTCAGCAGCCAGGATTGGCTGTCTTGAGTCGGGCCAATACCTAGGCCGACGAATACGAAGACACCATGATCATCTTGATGATTTTGGAGTTTGCGGCCATGTTTGGCCTGCATGTGACGAAGGTCTGTTGGAGCGTGTGGCCGTCCGACCTGCGTTGCCCACCTGGTTCCAATTATGACTATCCTATGGTGGTTCTGGCCCAATCTCCTTGCGGCCTGGCGTCGGGCCGTTACCTGGGCAGACGAGTACGATGACACCAACCCGCTCTTGACTCTACTCGGCCACCTCCTCTATGGGATCGACAAGCTTTTCTCTCCCTTCAGGGTGAAGGTTGAGCCAGCCGTCACCGATCTCCTCGTCCGCACCCTCAGAGCAGAGGAGGAAGCTGCTGCTGCGCAGCTTACCATCCGAGACCTGAAGACTGAGCGAGCCAGGTTGGTAAGGGAGTTGGAAACGGCCCGGGGCGCCCTTCAGATCCTCGGCACCAGATCTCCCTGCACCAATCGAACCAAAGAGGTGGCCATGTGAGACAACCGTCCGCCACTCTCGACGATATTGGGGCAGTACTACGACGTTGGTATCCCTGTACCTTGGTGAGAGAAGCTACTATTGGTATTTTATTCTCCGATGCACACCTACTAGGACACTAGTAGGTGGTGCTGCATTTTTATGCGAAGGAAAACGCTAGGAACCCGAGGAGAAGATCACTCGTACTCTACTGCGAAGGAAAACGTACATAACCCTCGACAAGGTCGAATCTGGTGTCATTTGAAGGTCTTGGGGTCTGACGATTGACGACTCGCTGGTCCACAACCCAAAGCTCCCGATTTTCCGTCTTTGTTTCATGGCGGAACCGATGGCCACAAACTTTCTGTTGCTATCAACGACTTTACAACCTGTTTTTCTGGTACTTTTCTTTTCTGGAATAACCGCGGTCATTATCGCCGGTACCGCCAGCATGAGCCAACTTTGAAACCACTTTTTGTGTCAACACCAACCCCACCATCACCGCCACCACCAACCTTTATGGGCCATCTATGGGGGACTAAGCGGGTTCCAAAATAAACAAGACTCCGAATTTGAAGCTAGAGGTATCGAGACCTTAGGGTTATAAGCATAAGTAAATAAATACCTTAAGCCCCTTTTATCTTACTTATTGTTTTCTTTATTTATTAGTTATTTATTCAATGCTTGTAGTATGCCTATGGTTGCTGTAAACATCAGGGGAAGCAGTCTGGTTTATTTTGACACCCACTTGGGGGGCGTCATGCCAGACCCCCGGTCTATCTCGGATTAAGTAAACCTTTGCCAACCCAATAGACCATTCCGAGTGATAAAGGAAATCTCGTCCTCAATTTCCACTCGACCTTGGCATCCCTAGCCGAATTTATCTCTGCTCAGCGGTTAATCTCCCACAGATGCCCCATGATCCAGTAGGCCGACAATTAATCGGATCACCCACTCCCACGATGAACTTCCACAAATAGAAGACTACGATCAAGGAGACCCGCGTCTTGGATCAGTCGAGAGGCTGATTAAACATCCAGTTTTGCAGAAATGTTTGCCGCGCTTCAGCCCTTTCCACTGCATTTACAGCCACAACAAAGAAATATTGGATTTCATAATGCACATTCTCAGTCAGTTGACCGGGTTGCAGCCTTCTGCACTGCAGACATTCACCACAAAAGTGAAATATTAGGTTTGACATTACACATACAGAGTCATCGGCTGGACGGTTTTTTCCACTTCAGACATCAATCACCCACGAAAATATTTGAATTCACGTCATCCCCCAAAATTCTTCATCCAGATCTCAATCACTCACTTTACGACTTCTCCATTCCCACGTCACCAGAATGTCGACGATCACGGGATGGCTTACGACGCTCTTCTATTTCCCTCGTGTCTCTATTATGGGGTAAAGGTCATCAGCAGCAGGCACAAGATCGACTGGTCCAGCTAAACATGCTGCATCGCACCATGGATCCTTTGGTCGCCACGGAGTTCTACAACAACCACTACAGTCCCTTTGGCCGCTTACCTGACGAGCTCGTACTTCTTATTCTCGAGCACATAGGTGACGATATCGTCACTTTGTACTGTCTCCGCCGTGTTTCGAGAAGGTTCCGTTATCTGATTTATGAACCAAAGATCCGACGATATGCACAGATTCCACCATTGGTAGAAAAAAGACATCTTGAAGAGTCCCCCTGGCTGCTTCATCAAGAATCAAGAAACAGATTCGTCCACCTATTGCGCAAGGATGGTATGTGTGCCCGTTGTAAAAGCTTTAGCATTTGTCCTATTCAAAGAAGGATCATGCGTTACTGCGAATTTCAGTTTGATTTGGGCTCGTCTCTTTACTGCAATGGCTGTGATAGCCATCACCACGTTCGGTCTTTCTCTCCATCCGACCAAGGTATGCGCAGCCGTGACCGAGAATGTCTTGGACGTCAAGGAGCGGTGCGACTTTGCGAGCATATCGATATCTTTTGGACCTCTATCAAAAAACATATCAAGTACTGGCGCCACCACAAACCCGGGGATTGGCAAGCTTGTTTTGATGATTTCAATATCGAATGCTGCCACCCAAGTCACGATATGCGCTGCACCGCAGGAGAAAGACCGACCTGGCCGCGAGCGCGACTTCAGTACCGCTACATGAATCCGAATCAGGTGGTGCTCAGATTGGAGTGGAAACCTCACAGTGGTCTCAATGCTCCCCGTCTCACGTCAGATGGGCGCGCCATGGCGTCTGACTTGAGAGCTGTCTTTCGGAAATTCCGTCAAGGCCCAGCTGATGTTTTGTTCCCTACGTATCATCCAGATCTTCTACCAGAGATGGTTTGTTTTGACCCCAACAATTGCGACTGCCTTCACTACCAGAGAGATGATGGGGACCCGACAATTGGAAGCGTATCGAAGAATTGCTACACCTTCTTCACTCCACTCACTCTTAACAATTTTGAGCACGCCAGACGACCTTGTGACCATAGACACTTCCATCACAAGCAGTATAGCAAAGTTTCAATGAAGTCACATTGGCTTGATCGCAGGAATGGTCGCGTTTGTTTGATTGCTAATTACGAGTGCGACATTCGGGTCTGCAATACGGGAGACTTGGATGGCAGTATCAACTCGACTCACTCGTGGCTCCATGCTATGGATCCAGATACATACCCTCGGCCACGATCAAATCAGTTGAAATGCAGGGATGCGGCTTGTATTCAATATTATCGAAGATTCAGGGAATGTGCACAGCCAGGTATAGAAGAATGAAAGCTTGTTATATAGAATCTTCTCTCCAGCTGTTACTAAATAAGCAATGGTATCGCATGTATTGACCTCTCATTTTATACTAGATTCTATTCTAACTCATGTTTGAGGATGGCAAGCCAATAGTATTTGACCTGTCAGGCCTTCATGTACCAAACCGATGGACTTTTGTTCCTGACACGTCCTTAGTAATAAACCTCTTGACTCGCCCATGTCCCATAAATGGCCTTTCTAAGGGGAGACTCGAACAAGTCTCGGATCTCATCCAGAGATAATCCAGCATTGATTGCAAGTTGAAGCATGACTCTGGCTTGGTCCGCACCAACATAGGATGAATAGAAACTTCAAAACCAGTTAGTCATAGGTCATCAGACGGGCGTCAAGGTGTGAGCTTCTACTCACATTGAGTCTGGATAAATGCCCGGAACACCAGTGCCAGTAACAGGTCGAGCAACTGCAACAACCGGAATTCCCTTTTTGAATAGCTCGTCAGCTGCGTCTCCAGCACTGGGACTCAGTGCGGCAGCGCCGGGCCCTAGAACAACCAAGCCCCTGCCAGGTTAGAAGTCTCACAGAGTTGCGGGTGAGGGTGGCCTTACTTTGCGCCGTTAGCTACCGCTGCATACATCAGAGATGCGTCGAAGCCCTCTACCTCATGGTCAGTATGGTGTCAGTCAGGTGGTCGATCGCCAGGGGGAATCTTACGGTGACCATAAAGGATAATGACCGAGGGAAGCTCTGTGGTATTGCCTAGATCAAAGTAGGGCCGGCCATTGGGATATGCTGCGCCGAAGTAGTAAAAAGGCTGTCCGGCAAGGAAAACACCCAAATTTCCCTGCTCTAGAGCTTTGAAGGTATCGGGCGTATTGGCATTGGTCTTTGTCGAATAAAAGATTGAGGTAATTCTGAACAGTTAGCATCATTTGTGCCAGATCCTTAGATAGCTCTGTTACCTATCATTAAATGCTATGAGGCCGCCACGATTTCTTGATTCAGGAGACACGGCCGCAGCCACTGCTTAGTAGAAATTAGACCGCCCATCTGGTGAGACGTACGTGTCGGGACGCATTGCTCCGGTAGCGACGAATGGCTTTGAGCAGTTGAACGTCAAGTCTACACCAAAAGCCTGCCAATCGTCAGCATCGTATCAAACGAGCTCCGAACCACATTCTCACCGTCTCTTCCAAGGTATTTGTTCCGTGAAACATTATGGCGCCGGCAATATCCGAGCCCTTGGAGCAGAGCTGCTTATTGGCGTGCTTGCTAATGTTTAGATAGAGCGACGAGTTCAAACCGGCACTTCCGCCCGTGACGTCAAAGCTGACCACTGCCAGTTGAGCGACATTGAGAACCTCGGAGACGTTGGCGATCATCTCCTCGGGCGTAGGTCCAACGCCTAATCCGTAGTTGATGTTGTCCAGCCGGCTGTAGTTGGAAGCGGAAAGGATGGTTCCTTTGGCGTTGTAGATACTGCAGCAGCTATTAGTTGTTGTACAAGCTGAAAGCATGGAGGACGTACACGACTTTTGGCAAGGAGGAATTGGTAGAGATCCATTCGAGGCCAGAATCGAACTTGGCATGGCTTGTCCTCGCAAGAGCACTCAGAGCTATAACGGTGGAGATGAATCGAGGGATCATGGTGAGAGGAAGGTATGAAATTACGACTCAGTGTTTTAGGAGATGCACAATTGGAGCACTCAAATATCTAGCATAGAGCAGTATGTGCATCTATGGTCCATTTATATCTTGCCTACTGACAGATTATCATGCCTGCTTTCCATCCAAACTCATTAGATTCCGCTTCTTTCGCCATTAATTAAGGCTTCGTACTCTCTAATCAGTCGGTGAGAATGCGGGGGAAGGTAGCGCGATTGTTATCGATGGGGCACAAAGCATAGCATACCAGCAGGGGTTCATGGCAGGCATGTTTCCAGGGACCTTTGGCAAGGCAAAGGGGCTTTAATAATTAACAGTAAAGGTAGGTTTTTATCGTTGGCTAGGGCTGTAAATGTATGCATAAAATGCTGCGCCAGAAGCTTATATATCAAGATTAGTTTTGTCAGCTGGTTCCATGCGAGATCACAGAAGTTGTCAGAAGTATCCTTTATGTAGAATGAGCGATTGTCAGACAATGTGACCCTAGAGGTGACCTGAAAGGGGCTTTTACCCGATCACCAATGTTATGACCCAAAAGGTGTTAATAGCCGTCGGCGGGCCATGGCCAGAGGGATTAAGACGGG
>JALNIO010000494.1:0-22327 GCA_023509875.1 Rugonectria rugulosa
GGAATAGATAACCGCACTTATAAACTGTATTTTAATTTGCGCGAGACTTCACAGTACCTATAGCCTAGATCATTAGAGGATAAAGTAGCCCTCTAATGATCTAAGCTATAGGTGCTGTGAAGTCTCGTGCAAATTAAAATACAGTTTATAAGCGCAGGTTGCAGTAAATTCTTTCTATCCATCCATCGTCATTACACAAAAGGTAACTCAAGATATGACTATATAACGCCACGCCATGCCCGAAATCCCAATTTATAACAATGGCCAGGTATAAACATGAAGCCTCAACGGCCGTCTATATACAAGAAGAGAACAAGTAAAAGCTCACAATCAGTGCTTGGACAGAGACCCAGGGTTCGCCAGGGGCACCGCGTGGCTGCGTACCCGGCTGCTGTACTTGACAGTCTCGTCGCCAATCGTGTCGTCGTCGTTGGTCGTCGAGCCGCTGACGCACTTGCCGCCCTTCCACCCGACGTTGTAGACGTGCCGCCACTGCTCCGTCACGTCCTTGGTCATTCGCTGCGTGTAGAAGAGCCGGCAGTTGGCCGCCTCGTAGTGGAACTGGAGCGGGTATCCCGTGAGGTCGTCGTCCGGGTACGCGCTCAGCGAGTTGACGCGGCCGCCCGAGGTGCCGGAGATGAGAGGCAGGAGGGGGGCGTCCTCGGTGCTGGGGAATACCTCGAAGGCGTCCTCGACCTGCTTGACGGCCGTCTTGTTGTGCTTGATGCTGGCGTAGAACTGGGCCGTGGCCGTGAGCACGTCGCCGTTGTAGGCCAGGCGGGATCCGCGAACGCCGCCCATGGCCTGCATGGCGAGTCTCAGGGGACGACCGCCGATGGTAACGGTGCGGACGTTGTGGCCGCGGGTCAGCAGACCGGTAAGGATGCCGCAAGCCGAGGCGCAAGTACCGTCGGTCAGGACAATAATGTTTTCGGGCTTGAAGACAGGCTTAAAGATAACCGTGTACTTTTCGTTCTCGCCGTTAAAGTAGACGGGGACCGTTGGATCCCAGGCAACACGCTTGTCGTCCTGGTACGCATCCGTGACGTTCTGGCCGCCGGCGACATAAGGACCATACCACTCCTTGCCAGAGCGAATGCTCTCGCCGTCGGTACCAACGGGGTAGTACTTGCTTTGAGTGACTAGAACATTGACGAGAGAGTCGTAGTCAACCTCGGAGGCGACCCCGAGGGCCTTGTTGGCGCGGAACCGGTCGTAAGCGGAAAAGTCGCCCTGGGGGAAGATGAGGCGGTAGATTTCGTTGGCGAGGTAGACGGAGCCACCACCGTTGGCGGAAACGTCAACAATGAGCTTGTCACGACCCTCCTCCTGGGCCTTCTTGAAGAACTTGACAATGACACGGCGAGCTTCGAGGACATAGTCGGTGTAGTCGAGGTTAGCCAGCTCCTCGTCACTCAAGCCAACAGGCAGGAAGCTGAGGATGGACAAGACAGCAGTGTCCTTGTAGTCTCCGTCGAGGAAGTATCCAGCAAGAGAGCCAAGCTTGTGCTGCTCGATGGCCTCGGGGAAGCCAGCAGGAGCGGTAGTCTCGTTGGAGCTGCTGCGGCGGCGCAGCTTGTCACTGGAGGAGTCGTCCTTGGAGCTGGACGAAGGGATCTCAAAGGTCTTGTGCACGTCCTCCCCAGACTCAACCTTGGACCAGTCGCCAGTCGGGTAAAAGATGATGCCGTTTTCCACCACGCTCTTGCTGCCGTTTCGGAACCGGATGGTGTAGCTGTCGGGAATCTCCCAGGACGAGTACGTCGAGGTACCGGCGCCACCGCCGGCGTTTCGCTGAATGGTGGTGAACAGGCCGTTGAACTGGGCGTCGGGGTCCTGGTAGTTGGCGACGTTGAGGACGGCGTCGTTCTCGAGCCACTGGTTGATGGGGATCCCGTCGATGCTGGAGACGGCAGAGGGGTGGTAGGTGAGGGTGCCATGGTTAGCGCGGGCAACGTCCAGGGTCGTGAAGACTTCGGGTGTGTGAGTGCCATCTCGTGAGAGGGAGAGGAAGTCGAGGTCTCGTCGGACAAACTGGATAATGTTGAGGAGAGCAGGGGGGTAGTCGAAGTGGCCGTCGTTGGAAGCGGCAAACTATTTCTGTAAGTAGATGTTCAATGGCTTCAATGGAGGTAAAAACACTTACAATAGAACGCAAATCCGTCATGAATCCATACTGGGTTTCATATTGATCGTTCTGAAGCTTCTTCTTGATAGCCTCGAGCCCGCCCAGGACGTCAACACCGGGAAACAGATAGGTCTCCGGAGGATCTGCCAGAACCTCGAGCGTGCTCTGAAACTGCACATACGGTCCAAGATACTCGAGGAGAGCAAGGTTGCGCTCCTTGTCGAGCGGCACCGACTTGAGACAGGCAATGCCAACTGAGGGCTTGACATCGACAATGGGAGCGTCGCCCAGCTTGGCACCCGATGCCCGGTAGGCCTTTCCGAGGATCTTGCAAGGGTCCGTGTCCCGGTCTTGGAGGTCTCGCTTGAACTGAAAGGTCGGCGCTTTCAAGGCGTGGTGCATGACCTGGTGCGGTTCCCAGGCGGCGGCTGCTACGCCCGCCAGGGCCAGCACACTGAGACTGGGGATCATGTCTGAGACCTAGAAGTTTTTTTAAAGAAGCACCCACCCAAGATACAGGAAAGGAAAGGGAAAAATACGGAGGGGAGGGAAAGAAGACGGTGTAAATACACGTGTTGATATAGACAGGATGGACTTGAAACAAGGTTGTAGGCTATCCGGGAGCTGCCCGTGTATTATATGCAGACCATCTTTCCAACGAAAGAAACAACGAACCAAGGAGCTCTGAAAGCATGGGGATGGCAACCCAGAGGCAAGGAAAGCCCACGCCGTCTCCTTGTTCCCAACCCCAGCTCCGTGGCGCAGGCACCAAAAGTCGGGTTCCACTAGTGAGCAAGCGGGCAAGCTGGGCTGAGTTGCTTGACCCCCCCCAGGCCAACTCCCGGAGGTTTCCATGATGAGGATCCAGTGGAAGGAGGCTTGGTGCTGACAGGTCCATAAAGGACTTGGGCTGTTGTGGGAGGATTCACGGAGAATATGCTTGTTGCGGAACTCTTTGCAAGGGGAATATTTGCGTGATGACTGGGTGAGATACGGGTCAATGTCTCTGCGGGTTACAGAGCAGACGTCTCGTTCAATTCTGATGTTCAGCCCTGTAACCTGTAACAAGAGACTGTTGCTTACTCCCGGCGGCAGACCGTTCCGCCGGCCCCCAGCCTCTTCGGTTCCAAAGACCAGTCAACAGCACAAGCAACCCTGCAAGCATCGTTCTGAGAAGAGGAAGTCAATAACTTGAGAATCAGTAACATGAATAACACGCCCTTATTCATTACTCAATCATTCATCATATCCAGAATCGATCAAAGACTTCTCCTCACCTTTGAAGCAAGCCCCCTCCTCAACCCGAGACCTTGTTCCAGGCCCCTGGACAGCACACCAACACACCCAACGGGGCTGAAGATTAACTCTAACGGGGGGTCCTATTTTTACCTGGTGCAACTGGTCTTCGGGTGCTCGGCTCGGTCAGCTGCAATGCCGTGCTAATCGTGCTTAGCCGCAAGCCCCCCCAATGAGACAGGGCCTGTGTCCCCCTCAACCCCTGTCGGCGTACCATTTCTGCTGGCCCGTTCTCTAGGCCGCCATCTTCCTTCCCCAGCCCCCCATGACACAGGGAAAAGAGGCTTATTTTTGCTCGAATCTTGCAGCTAAAAGAGTGAGTGCCAAGGGCTTCACCGTCTCGTCCTTATTGCTGACTGGCACTTGGTCATTTGGGGGCCAAGATGTTTTGTTTGTCAGCTTCAAAGACATTGACACATATTGACACACATTGCACTTTTGTCTCAGAAGAAAGACCAAAAGACTGGTTGGCGGTTAGCCGGACTAGATCATGTAAGGGACCGAGGAACGGTTTCAGACACTCGCCACAAACACAGAGATTTCAGCGTCTCGGTCGAATCAAGCCGCCCAGCATGACTCTTGGCAGTGCTGATCCTGTACCTCTTCACAAGTATTGCATCCAAGCGCGTCCCTCAATCACGTTCATCAGCCAACAACATGATGCTCCAACCCGCCAACCCGCCAGCTGTCGGGACATTCCCTTCCATCTCATCCTCTAGGGCTTACATGCCGTGGCTGAACGTCATGACTGGTCATGAACCCAGCTCAAAGAGCGGAGCAAAGCAGTCCTCAGACGACTTACCACGTCGGGATTCAAAGCCCACAGTTGCCACAGGGGGGGTTCGCCTTGGACTGATGCCTATTGGTGGCGGTTACGCTACACATGTCCAATTCTGCGCCTGCTACCCTTGTCCCACCGTTGATCTCTTCCTCGACTTCACCTTCTTTTCCCCTGCTCCATTGATCTTGTTTACACTGAAGTTCCAAATGCCTTTTTTTTTCCCTCGCACCCTGAATCATGAAGACTAAAGATGAATGACATTCTAGTGGGCTCTAGCTCAAAATCCCTCACAAACACCCGAGCTCGAAACAAGCCGTCCCAGCCTCTTAGAGCGGAATGACATTTCTATGAGGCTATGTCGCCTGTGGCTTAAAATATCAAGTTGTACCTTTAATGGGCATGAAGGGGGGTAATACATTCATGGACAAGCGGCCGACGAATAAAAAGATGTTGGATTATTGTTCAAGCAACAGTCTAAAAATGCTGAGCTACCAAAGACGTTTTCCGTCAGCAACACTTCCTTTCAAAGCCAGCATTCATCGTCACATTCGACTGGGCGGGGTCAGACTTTGGTTCGTCTGTGTGAAGCTGTCAAGCTCGAAGGATATCACCAAAAAGGGACATTGGTCCAGGTTTATGGATTCCATATGTAAGAAGTGTAATCCTAATCCTAACCTAAGATAATAACAGCATGGAGCTACTACGAAGGAACATCCCATCTAGGAATATCCCACCAAACAAACGCTGGAAAGTTCCGCGGAAAGCGCCGCATGTCATGGCGGAGACCACGAAGAATGTAGCAAGCAATGCTGGCATCACCTAGGACTAGACATCCCAACTACTAGGACTTTGGTCGGAGCCCAGGAAACTACCAGGTAGGATGGGACCCCCGGTGCTCCAACAGACCAGATCCCAGGAGGCGCAGGCCAAGAAGTGACCGCAGCAGGTCGCCAACAAAGAGGGTGCAGAAAAGGATAAACACAGGCAGCTACCGAGCAGCAGGTCAAAATATGGTAAAAGAGAATGTCGTCAATGCTGAAGGCCAAAGCCCAGATGAGCGACAATTCTGTCGGAAAAAGCACCGGGGTGAGGGATGCCAACAAACAGATCCCATTGATCACGATAACGCATCATCTAGCCAGGAATCACTTCCGCATCTGTTGCCCGAATAGATATGAAGACGACACAGCCAGGGTATCCTTCTTCACGAGAAAGGACCCCGACTGCTCCAGGTAGTACATAGAGGTCAATAGAGGGATGGGTACGCCCGTGCTCGAGGTGAACGACGACTCTGATTAGATCTCCAAATATTATATAACATCCACGACTCGGTTCAACAAATAGAGAGCAGGAGAGACGTGCGGCCATAGGTAATCGTCAGCAATATTAACAATGATACGTACAACAACCAGAAGACTATATCCCCTAATCACAGAAGAGGAGATGGGAGAAGTCATCTAAGGTACGGCGCCATATTAAGCCTCGGGCTCGATGGAATTACAAATAAGGCATTGCAGTCAGCTTTACCCTGGATCAAGGCATACTTGGCTGAAAGTCCTTAACCAAAGCTTGACCATTGGTTACCACCATGGCATTTCAGATAGTCAACCACTATTGTCGAGAAGTCAGGCAAGGACAACTCTGCCGTACCTAAAGGGTATAAATACAATAGAAAGGAAATTCCCCAACTACAAGAAACGCTCGCCCACTACAAACATTGTGACAGTGGCTTATATATCTATCTTTAAGCCCGATAAGCTTCAGCTCACCTGCTTCACAAGATCTACGGAGAAAGCGGACATATGGAAGACTCTGCTGACCGGATGTGGTGAGGTCCAGGACCAAGCCTGCTCGCAAATACTTCGGCCTGATCACAGACTCAACGCTCTCATGAGAGAAGACGGAGGTAGGATATACTGTCAAGTTTCAGATACTATGATGGCACTCGGCAGCCTGGCAGCTCAACACGAGGCGTAACTATAAGGTAAGCGAATGGCCATACCCAGAATGATGTACATTTTCATAGCATAGTCAAATGTAAATTGATATACAAGACATAGCACATACAGGCCGAACACTGGACATCCCGTAGTCACAACTTCTGGTCATCTGAACTTCCAATGCACACTCTGCTTCCGTTCATACTCTCCGTGTCCATGCATAATCCACATATAACTGCCGCACGAACTTTCCATCTGGTTATATGTCCTCGCCATCTTTCACTATCCATCCGGCACCCGCTTGACTTAGACAGAAAAGGCAGAGTAAGCCTGGAGCGCGCCGACTCCAACAAGCGGCATTGCGACAGAGCCAACGCCTCGCTTCGCATAGTACCACCCGGCGACCCAGGGAATAGCGACCAAGAGGCCGGCCATGGCCTTTGTAACTGGCTGCTTGAGGAGCTCGGGGTTCTGTGCCCACGTGTAATTAAGCAGTGCTAATAATTATCAGTCTTTCACGGTGATGTCTCGTGGTTGAAGGATTATTTACCAGTTAGAACGAAGAAGCCGCTTCCCTCATACCAACCAGCCTTGGCACATGTGCGAGCCAAATTTGGGAGACCGTTGAGATCTGGTTGCCAATCTTTCGCCATGCGCTGCATTCCCTTTTAGCACGTCTTCGATTCTTCTGGAATAATGTGTGCCACGCCCAAGAGAAGAGTAGGCTGTGTCAAGGGGAGAGTACCGTATGTCCCAGGGCAATGAAAAGCCAGCCGGCGGCCGTCACTTGTGCGGCTTGGATCATTGTGAACTGTGTGTTATTTCCTATAGATGATTGTGATTCTCATTTGTTGGAGAATAAAGTCGTTAGCAACGATACGGCAGCCTACCTGGACTTATATCAGGGCTTGCGTAGGATCGGGGTTTATCCAAGTGCATCATATCGCCGACCTCCAGTTAGGTAGAACGGGCGCTTAGGATAGGCGGCTTTGGTCAAACCACTTGAGGCAAACCGTCCGTCCGTCTGTGCAAGCATTGCGGTCACTATACCTAAATGACCAAGACCGGGTACAGCTAGTTGGGTTGCTATATGCAAGTCGACAGTTTGTTTTGCCGAGGCAGCCCTTTTGTCGTTGGCTCCTCACAAGACTCATAGGTGCTCTCCGTGTTCCTTTCAGAACATCAACTACTAAGCCTACAGCCGAGGAGCCGGCAGCTTAACAAGCATCTCAGCTCATTTATCTGCCGACAATCAAGGAAGCTGAGATGGAGTGCTTAGACGAGTCCAGATTCCCGGACCCTTGCACTACTGGCATTCCCAGGGGCTGTCGTTCCGCTATTAAGTCCGCGGCGGGGGATAAGCCTAGCCGACACGACGCCGTTGCTACTCGTCAGTTACTTCACCTTCTTAGAGCTTTCTGTGCAGACGGATAAATGAGAGAGCTGAGGTTTAGAGTTTTGAACTATTCGAACCAGCAGAAATATCTCACACCCTGCATTTGACCAACTCCGACGGCCGAAAATCATCGCCGAAATCCATCACCGTCAGCCAATCGTCAAGAGCAACACCAAAAGTCGTCACCAAAAGGCATCACCGCCAGAAGTTGTTGCCGAAAGTTATCGCCGATAGTGTCAACAACAGTGAAGCTGTTCCTTTCACTCGAGGACAATGTACTATATGTGAGTGCAGTGCGACAGCATCTTTCTACGGCTTCACGCAGGATTACTGCATGTATATAAGTTAGACGTTGCTCTTGTCCAAATCTTAATGAACCACATCAAGTGACTTGAATACTCAATTCCGGCTCCCTTTGATACATTTTGTCAAAATGTCGGATCCTTCAGTAATTGAAAAGGTCCACGAGATCGCCATCACAAGATCCAATAATCCCAAAGACCACGAGTCTAAATGCGCCGCCTTGGAAAACTTGGTCGGTAGCTTTACCCCTGAGCAGCTCGTTACTTTCCGCAAGGCTTACGTCGACCGTTACTTTGTCGACCCAGAGCATCACCTCCGCAACTTTGACGTTTACCAAGAAGACCCCAAGCTGAGGCTCGATCGAGACCTACTTCTCGAGTCGCTCGGAATCCTCAACAAGTCTGAGATCGACAAAGACACCGAGTATCTTCGTCAGCTCCTGATTGATGCCGAGTCTGAAACCCTTGACTCTGCAGACCGCAAGGAGTATTACAGCTGGCTTCCCCGTGTCGGGCTATGGGATGTCCCAGCTCGGGAGGCACCTGACGGGTCTCCGGTCGATTCGTTCGAGCGCTTACTTCGTGTCAAGGCATGGGAGAAGATCAGCTCCCTCGGCTTTGATGCCGCCCTGAAGAAGATTGAGAGTTCCTTTCCTAAAGCAACAGTTTCAATCAGCACACCTCGTGAGAAGACCATCGCTGCCGTAGCGAGCTCTCACGGCGCGCAATGGCAAGAGCTGGTAGGATGGGCAATGGGCATGCTTGACCATGGCTACGCCATCCAGGTGTTTACCCCCTTTGGCCGCCCGCTCGCCATGCAGCGCGACAGCATGCTCGTTCGCGAGCCTCCGACCGAGGCCGTCGCAGTCTCTCTCGGCCTCTCCGGCGTCGGTCTGGGCGCTCCTCTCAACCTCGATCCGCTGCGTCTACCCACGGATCGGATCGAGTACCTCCTGGGAAACGCCGTGTGCGCAGATCAGTTTGACCCAGAGCAGTTCGGAGCGGTGTATCTCGCCGGCGGACTTGGGTTCAACGAAGATGTGGCAGTTACGAGACCGAAAGGCTCGGATACTGCTCGTGCATCCATCGAAGCCACGCCAAACATTGCGGCCATGATGAAACGCGCCGTTGAACATCGTCTTCCGATCATTGCCTTATGCCACGGTCCCACACTCTTGGCTTGCCTCGACATCGAAATCAACGGCAAGACAGAAAAGCTGGTCAAGGGGGTCAAAGTGGCCGCTCTCCCAGCGTTTGAGCCCATGGTTCACGCCCAGGGCAAGCTGGAGCCTCAGTTCAGCTTCTACACCTGGAAAACGCACGACGTCCTGGCAGAAGCCGGAGCCATCGTCGACGAAGCCTCCGACTTTCAAGACATGACGGTAGTGAAGACTGGTGTGAAGGATAGCCTGCGTTTTGCCACCGGCCCGGGACCCCAGACGGCATCGAACCTGGTTGGGGCGACCATTTCGGCTATGAAGAAGCGGTGGGCATAGTTCTAGGCATTTCATGTGTTCGTTGCATTAGTCAGACTGATGGCAAGAGTATTGAGGTGTCATGTAGCCGGCAAGCTTGAGCTGTCACTCCAAGTCAAGTCGATTTATTAGCAGTTATACGTACTACCAATATACTTGACATCTCTATGACTGCTGAAGAGAACCACCTTCTTGATCCAGGTTAATTGCATACATATCAGCTGGTTCCTGGGCGGGATTCTTGATCTAACATTCAAAAAGAATGCCGAGGAAACTGTACCATGCCGCGGTACAGTGCTAGGGATCCGGGCAGGCTTCCGTTCATATCTTGCCGAACTGATAAACATCTAATGATCTAATGGTTCCAAATTGTTCTAATTCAGGGGGAGCCGTCTCTATTTCGAACGACCCAGATACTCGGTCCTTCCCATAAAGTTGTTCCCCTGAGATTCAGGTAAGATAAGAGTGCAAGGATCAGGGTCCTGTCAATCGTGCTCTATTCTCATCATTGGACCACTCCCCGGTCCTTCGGTTGCTCAGCCTCACGGCTTGCCATCAATACCGAAAACACAAGGTCCATAAGAAGAATTCATTAATTATACCTTATGCACGGCCATCCTTGGCTGTTTTGCCAACTGAGTTGATCAGCGGCCGTAAGTGACAATGTCGGAACGACAACTCGAAGCCTCACAAGCTACACAGCGCGTATCTCAAAGTGTTGAAACGAGAAGACTGGGGTTGCTTGTTTTACTTCACCTGGGTGTTGTCCTCCCTGGTGATGTGCCCAACGTCCAGGCCTTCCACGGTGCAAGTCTCGGTCTCTACACTTAAGTACCAAGCCTTTATTTGAGACTATTCGCGAATTTATTTAGTTCCTTATGTAGTTAATGCCGAAGTACAAAGAGTAATAACAAGATCAACTGTCGAAGCCCAGTTGTAGATGACTCCAATATTTGCAGCATCAACCCAAATACTACACGAATATGATAACCTCCACTGATCACTCTGGCAGTATTTATCAATACCTTCGGTTGTGCAAGTCCAAGTCTAAATTCAAGTCTATATGCAAGTCTATGTCTATAAGCAAACAAATGAAATCACACACAATTCAACAGTTTCCTACCCAAGAGAGGGAAAAGTTGATAAGGTACAAGATAAAAGAAAGAATCTCAAACGGCTACAAAAGAAAAGAGTAGTCGACAATCCGATGCACCCAAGAGAGTGATTGGTAACAGCGGGAGAGTCGGGTAAGAATATCATTGTTTTCTAGAAAGCGAATTTGTTAGCCACCTTCCCTTCTCCCATTCCTTGGGATTTAAACTGATCCTCTTCTCAGTTTTCCGCTTGTGTTAGACTCACCTAGTTTGATGCTCCGAGATACATGATCAAGGCTGGAAGCTTCCTCTACGCCGAGCCCGAGCAACACCCAAAAGGCCAACCACAAGTTTGCGATTTGCCACATCCCGCATCGATGTCGAGGGCATAGAAGGTCATGTTTTGGGCGTTTAGGATTTTCTTCTCGTCAGACAACTTGAGGCAACTGTGGCCGTTTGTCAAGGTCAAGCCTATCAGCATGAAGAGGTGTACTTACTGGTCGACGCTGTAACTGGGCACGTCCGCTTGGTAGTCCGGCTCGTATATGAGTTGGTCATCGCAGTATCTGTTGCTGCCCGTCGTCAAGTTGACATGTTGCATTTCGTGAATCAGAGTAAGAGGAGCCGAATTTGTTATACTCCTGCTTCCCGATCTTGCTTTGTCCAAAACTTCATCATGCGTTGGAATTTGGTTGAAAAAGCGCGGACACATGATCACTAGGCTTCCACTAAACGTGCGCTTGTAGTCTTCATGACGACCTGCTGGTATGGCTCCAGCTATATACGGTCTAACGCAGTGCATGTCATTAGAAGGCAAGCAAACGAAAGTAAGCCCTTGGGGGTCCAGAGTACTATCGCTCCAAGTGCTAATCTCAGTTGGTTCGCGAAGGTCGTTGTATACGGCCTCAAAATTGTGCTGTCGAATAGCTGCTTGAGTGGCCGATTTGGCGTTGCCTTAAGCCTCGTGTGTCAGTATCCTAAGACGAAAAAATACGAAAAGAATACGCGAGAGAGGGCTCACTCTTGCCGAACCATTTCTGGTAAGCCGGCGACTTTTTGGCACCGGGCTTGTCCAGCTCCTTTGCAGTCTTTCGTGCAATCCGCCGGGCTTCTGTAATGTACCCGTTGACTTGAGTGATTTGGTCCCGGGTGCATGCCCATTCCCCCCGATTGACTATGTTGACGGATCGAAGTGCTCGTTTAGACAATTGGAGAGAATCAGAAGCCTCAACGGCACGAGGAGGCACGACGTGACCCATGGCCGTGGCCGTGAGGAGGAGAAAGCTCAGAAAGTTGCGCATTTTGGCTTTGAGAAGGTAGTAAGAAGGAGAGTAAAAGACTGTAAAGTAATGAATGTATGACTTGTTGTATTCTTGGAGGATATCTGTGAATGAAGAGTGAGTAAAGACAAAGCAAGACGGCAGCTCAGAGGTCTTATATAGATGATGATGTAGAGAGTCGTGGTTGCCAATATCGACTTGACTGTACGTCTCCTCGGACCGATGAAAGAGTTGGACCAAACATAGACTCCGAGGTCATCAGGGCGCAGCATAAACTACAACTCGTGTTTTGAATGTATTGTTCATTTCGTTGATACAGCTCAGGCGGGCGATGGACTTGGTCATGATTTCAACGACTCGGACCGGGTTTCTGACCCAGTCAACGTGCCACATGTCCTTTTTTGTGATGCCTTCACTCTTATCTTCCTTTCGTAAATCCAGTCATTAACTGGCTAATTGTCTCAAGCTGCGTCGGCCAGGTCGTCCAGTGCCTCCGACAACCGTTGCTTGCTGCACCCTTACTACGGTTCAAGCGGGAGTTCGGCAGTTGTCGGCGTCTCCGAAAAGGCAAAGAGGCAGGTTTCCGGCGGCCCGGTACCATCGCTCCTCATTATACCCTGGCAGACGGTCCAGGCAAGGTTCCGATGTTCGTCGTCCATGAGCTTGAACTTACACGGACCCAAGCAGTTCCCGAAAAGCGCAGGTGATTTGCAGAGTAAGGGGTGTTGTTCAGGGTGTCATTATTTTAAGGTTAAAATGCCAAGTATGGAGTAACATGGTCGGATATGAATGAGTATATCATCCGCCTGGCTAATAAGAAAATTTGTTTGAGAACAAGGATCCCCCAGACTTTGATGCTTTCTAGAACAATTCAGTAGTAGCTTAAAGTCGTATGATAGTAAACCATTTCATGTTTATTGTAATATACATGTAAATAGTAAAGTTTGTGCTAAGTCTTGCAGTCATTGCCAGTCGGGCGAGTGTGCTAATGCGGCTATATCCAATTGCTTCTCGTACATGTTCCTTTGTTCTCACCACCTTTCACTACCCCCCAGGATTCTCAACACAGCCATGAACAGTATTTCCGACGGACCTTCATCAACTGGCTGTGCCCTCTAGCCTCATTCTGCAAAGCCTGTGTCTCTACGAACTCCCGCTCCTCGCGGTCGATGGCATCCTTTCCCGTGTAAAAGTCCGCCTCTTCCGGCTTCACCCTCTTGCTCTTGGTCACCAGCTTATGCGCAAAGATCAGAATCAGATACACGGGGACACCGATGTACCCTGTGATCACATCGACCCAATCGATGGGTGACTTGAGAAAGGCCGGAAAGTTTTTGGTAAGAGCAATGATGCAGCAGCATGCCAGGGCAATGTACGACCCCCAGAGGCCAAAGGGCGCAACGTAGGGCATCTGAGCATCCGATATATTCTGGGCCCGTCGAGCTTTGACAAAGCATATGTGCGAGACACATATTGAAATCCAGCTGAGCAACCCAAAGATTGTAACCATGTTGACAAATTTTGCAAACACATCCTTGGTCGTGTTGGCCACAGTCATAAAGGCCATCAGACAGAATGCAGTAGATATCAGGAGCGCAAGTAACGGCACTTTCCGTTTATTGGTCTCCCTAAGCTTCAAGCTCAGCTTCTCCGGCATATCTCGATTCGACGCAAGCCCGTACAGCGTCCGGCTAGCAATGTACAGATCTGAAGTGGCGCCTGAAAAGATGAAGACGATGAGGCCAGCGTTGATGATGCTCGGAAGAATCTTGATCCTGGCCAACTTGGCGGCGACGACAAACGGTGAAGCAGAGGAGCCTTCCGAAGTCCCTTTGGTAGAAAACGCCAGGGTCGGCGAGTTGTACGGGATGCAGAGCCCAAGCAGAAAGACGCTCAGGCAGTAAAAGACCAATATACGGTAAAATGTGAGCCGTATGGCCCGCGGGATTGTCTTTCGGGGATTCTGTGCTTCGCCAACGGTGACTCCGATCAGCTCGGTTCCCAGATACGCAAAAGTTGCCATAATCATGGTAGACCAGACACCCAAGAACTTTCCCAGCGCTGGCGAAGACACATTCCATTCTTTATTAACAGCAAAGGCTCCAGGATCACTCCAATATCGGAAACCTCGAACATCTCCGTCCGCACCTCCCGCAGCGATGACGAGAATGAGGATGATCAAGCTGCAGAGGATAGTCACTTTGAAGCTGGACAGCCAGAATTCAAGCTCTCCAAATATTCCCACCCCAAAGTAGTTTATAACGAAGATTGTGGTCAGAGTAATGGCAACGAAGACTCCTGGATTGACCTGGGACCGGGGAATCCAGTACTCGAGAACCATGGCGCCCGCGACAATCTGGTTCGGTGTGACGACGATGTACTTCATATAGTATCTGTATTGTGTCAGTAGATTCGCACAGCGATGATTGCAGGTACTCACGTCCATCCCAACGCAAAGCCAAGCGAAGGATCACAAAACCTGGTGGCATAGCCAGCGAAGCCTGCAGAAATGGGCAGCCACGCAGCCATCTCTCCCAGCCCGGTCATGACGACGTAGACCAGCAACCCAACAACAGTGTAGGATATAGTGACAGCACCAGGTCCGGCATCAGCAAGAGCTTTGCCGGTTCCCAAGATCAGACCCATGCCGAGAGCCCCTCCAATGGCAATCATGGAGATGTGCCGCGACTTGAGCTGCCGATCAAGCGCATGCCTGGGATCCGTTTCGATGCCACGAACATCTTGCTTCTGTTCGACCTCTTGAGCCGAAAATTTCCCCTTTTCTGCGTCCCCGCTGGGACATGAAGGCATCGAATGCACTTGTGAAATCATGTCGAGGGTGGCCATGGCTGGTTGTTTGCAGGGCCGGAGACCAAGGCAGGGGAGCAGAAGGCTATACAACCGTTCCCCGCAGGCTTTTTGTTCAATTCTCGGCTCGTGATTGAGTTTTTGCTTGTTCGGTGGGAGTAGATGCAGGTTTGAAGCTTCATGGTGCCTATCTTGTATGGCTAGTTGGATGGTCACATTGTCCTGATTATGCACGGTTCTCCAATGTTTCTTGGAGCAGAGAGTGTTTCCGCATTGTGGTTCTGATAGTAGAAATCGATTTATTTCTATTACACGTAGGTATGAGTCGGAAGTCGCCTCTCCGACAGCCCGCAGTCGTACAAGGTGTATGCGGCTGACGTCAATACCTAAGCCAGGTGATGACACCCACCAGACATTTCTCTCTCCCAGGGGATCAAGCATCAGTCTTTTGGTCCGCTTTATCTTCACCCTTTGCCTTTTCTCTCTGTTGCGACTCTCGCAGAGGATTCACCCAGCAGTTCCGGTTGCGGTACCCAGACTTTGAGCAAAGGAGCGCATGCCCTTCCATCTTGCCACACTCAGCGCATGGCGTTTTCTGCTCTTTTGAGGGCGTCTGTCCGTTCTTGGAGTCGGTGGTTTTCTCGCTGTTGCTCATGGTGCGTCTGAAATGCGTCAAATTGGCGGTAAATGTCAGTCGTTTTCCCAGAATGTTTCGCTGCATCGGGAGATGGTGATGATGTTGGCAAGTTTGAGATGAGATGTTTTGAACCTCACATACGGGATATTGTATGTTCCATAGGCACGTGCTTCTTGACGCACATGTACTCCGTGTTTGTAAGACCGATGCGTGGTAGGTAGTACTTGTCAGTTTAGAGATGTCAGTCACCCTCAACGGTATATTTCCGCGAGGGAACAAAGTCCTGCCGGCGGCTTGATGGCATTAGGCCGAGAAGACTTGCTCTCGCCCTTGTACTTACTTGCCTTGGTTATTTTCATAATAACACCTACTCCTACAATGGGCAGCACGGCCTTTTCGTCAAATTCAGTTGATCTACTTGGACTTGATTTAGCTTGCTTGAAGGGAAAACGGCGCAAGGTGATGCTGAGTGCTTCTTGAAATGTCTGTGAAGCAACATGTAGTGACTTCATGCAATGCCCCATCAATTCCTACAGTATCATCTTTGGATTCGGGCCGCAGATTAAATAGGATTCCTAACGGATGTGTGAGGAATAAGTCATCTCGTCCACGGTCAGTCGACCAACTTGGCTCTACTTGATACCACCACCAAGATACAGAGTCAGACATAAATAAAAAAAATGGCAAATCATAAAAGCCAAAGCAGCAATTATAAAAATAAACAACAAATAACACAACAGGCATCAACAGCCAGACATGCTGGTCGAGCAAGTGACGTCCATATGCCAAAGGTTGCAGAATCGATTACGAAGACAAAGACTGGCGACACAGACTTCGCACTAATAACCCGCTGCGCGTTGAACCAGCGAGCCACTTACATCTACCCAGGTAGGCAGCCTACATTCATCAAAGCTGCATCACAATATAGTCTTAATTGTCGTCAACCAGGAATTTACACGCAAGAGTTGAACATCCAGTTGTCCACCAAGACGGGGCATTAAAAATTCGTAATCTACCTCGTTCTAACCACACAAGCCAAACACACAAACACCAGCGATGCTTGATATAAGAAATTCAAGATGAAGCGCATTCCAGAGAAACAGGTATCAAGAGTAAGAAAATCAGTGGTCAATTCTTAGCAACCCCTATCCATACATCCACCATCCAACACATTTCCAATTTTACAGGAAGATCATACCAGCACCGGCACCAACAGCGGCGACGAGGTAGGCTCCAATGGCGAACTCGCCAAGAGAGAAAACACGGCCAATGCCAGCAGCGGGATTGCCGAAGCTGTCATCGGAGCCGGAGCTAGAGCTGGAGTCGGAGTCGGAGGTGCTGCTACCGGCAGTAGCGGTGGCGGCAACAGCGTTGGCGGAGCTGGCAGAGGCGAGAGCACTCTTGCAGGACGACTCGGTCGAGGCCTTCTGGGTGGTAGCCTGACCATCAAAGTCGCAGGCCGAGGAGGAAGAGTCCTGGTCCTTGTAGTACTGGTCGAGAACATAACCAAGCTTCTGCTTTTGGGTGCACATGGAGTAGGCACCGTAGACACCGGAAGTGGCGTTGGCGTTCATGCCAGCGCAAAGAGACTCGTCCTCGCCACAGATGTAACCGAAGATCTCGCCGTAGTTCTTGCTCTTGAGGCTATCGGCGGGAACACAGCTGAGAGAGTTGTACATGCACTCGCAGAGATCCTCATCGGGAGTGGGAGGGAGGTTCTTGTTGGCGGCCCAGGTGTCGGACAAGCCGGGGCAAGAGCCGGCAGTGTTGGTAGGGGAGTATTCGGCAGAAGAGACACCAGAGGGAGTAGCCTCGGCAACGCGGGTCTTGAGCTTGCTGTAGTCGGCAAGCTTGGAGGCCTTGTCGTTGGAGATCTTGACCAGACCGTAATCGTTGTCCTCCTGGAAGTACATGTAGACGATACCTCCGCTGAAGACCTCGGTCATCTCGTCGCTGTAAAGGGCAGTGGTCTCCTGGAAGATACGGCCAGCAGCGCCATCGGGAGTGTTGCAACCATACTCGGCGAAGAAAACAGGGACAGAGTAGTTCTTGAAGTATTCGACGTGGTCAGAGTAACCAGACTTCTGCATGGTAGACTCGCCGCACCACGAGTAGATGTTGTAACCCCAGTAGTCGATGCGCTCATCCTCATCACCGCAGTTGAAGTACTGGGAGATCTCGTCACGGATATCGACATCATCGTTAGCGGCATAACCAACACCCAACCATCGGTCCAGGTTCTTGGAGATGTAGGTCTTGGTGTCACGGACGGCGGCCTTGACGAAGGCAGAAGCGTCCGTGTTGGACTTGTTGTTAGAGACCTCGTTACCGGCGAAGAAACCGACGACGTTGTCGTACTGAGCGAGCTCATCAACGACAGCCTTGTAACGGGTGAAGAGGGTGGTGTCCCAGGTAGCATCATCACGGTTGATGGAGTTGCTGGGCTCGGACAAGTCAGAAATAACGTAGATGCCAGCTTCATTGAGCAGCTTCATGCAAGCTGAGTGGTCCTTGGTAGGGTCAATAGCATAGGTTCGGATGATGTTGGTTCCGAGAGCCTGCAGAAGAGGCACATCACGCTCGCAAGCGTCCTCATCAGCGAGGGGATCAGTGTAGGTGCTGGTCTCGTCGCTGGTGGCGCCAGCGGCAGCAGTGTCCTGCTGATAAGCAACACCCTTCATGAAGAACTGGGTTCCATTCTTGTAGAAAAGCTTGCTTCCCTGTAGGTTTATTGGTCAGACACAGTTCCTCACAGCCCACCAGTTCGTGTGCATATTCGTACCTTCATGACAATGGGCTGGAGAGACGCATGGGCAGCGGTAGCCGCCGTGAGGGCGAGCGCGGCGGAAAACTTCATTTTTGGAGATGTCGAAGGACGGACTGTTGTAAAAGAGCGTAGGAAGTAAACTAAGTAAACAAAAGGTCGTTGGACAAGGGATCGATTAATCAGATGTGCAACGGAAGGGTCGACGAGTCGCAGCTGGAATGTTGCTCCCTTTGTTCAAATTGTTCGGGTCGTCGGGTTAAAAAATTGACTGTAAATGAGTGTCAGGAAAGAGTAATCGGCCCCAAAACGAGGTCAATCACAAAAAGAAAGAATTAAAGAAGTTAGCGAAAGATGATGGAGGAAGGAAGATTCGCCCTTGGGGACATGCAGAAATATGATTAAATTATGAAGACGAGAAGGAGAAGGCGAGCAAGCAAACCCGGGACCTGGTCGACTTTGATCATTCCCACCCCCCGTTCCAGGTTAATTCCCAAAGGGGACATGGAGCCCCCCGTTAACCCCCCCAGTTGGACCCCCGGTTAGAACCCTGGTCGCCCCCAGCGGGGCCTTCAGTGGAGGTCCATCCGCTGAAGGAAATAGAGCTCCAGAAGGCCTTCAGGGGCACGATCCAATGACCCTCAGCCCACCTAGGCTAAAGCTGTAGCGACCCGGGCACCGAGCCAGAACCAACTCGCACTGAAGCCGGAACCTGTCGTCGGACAGGTCCTTAAGCGCGAGCCCCGGTACGTACCCAGTAGTGGCTGCTGGACCAGTTGACCAGTGGCCCTGAGTGCCTGACCCCTTGTAGGCTATGGGGGCGCAGCATTGATGAGAAGCTTGTTTAGGGTGACAATGGCCAATGGCGTCCACGGATCCTCGGGGTTCATCTCGGTGGCGGCGGTGGTACTGTAACTAAGCGACCATGTTGACACTGTCGAGCATGAGGGCACGCTATATCACGGAGTATCAGCGTGCGGGTCTGCGCTATCGTATTTGCAAGCTTGTTTGGTGTCGAATTGTTACTGCCGCGCTAGGGGAAGGGACCATTGGCATGAGCAGCGCTTCCTCTCCTCCTTGGACCCTCGAGAACAATCTGGGCTCACACTGTAGCAGCTCACCGCTGCCCGTGATCCAGGTTGTGAATAGGGGATAATCTCCACCGAATCTCGGTGCTTGGCTGCTTGGCGGACAATTGCCATGGGATTGCACCCTTCTGAGATGACGACGCCCGCGCTGCCAAGTTGTCTTGGTCTTCTTGGCCGTATTCAGAGATGAATCTGGGCCAATGCCTGAGCATTTCGGTGGAGAGGCGGCTGGGGAGCATGTCCCTCGTAGCAAGAGAAGAGGGCGATCTTCGTGTTAGACCGTGGTTCAGCGTCTTGGGTGTGCCGGCCACACGAGGGGATGCAGCATGTCACTGCCAGTGCCAATGCCAACCGCGACACGAACCCACCCTTGGTTTGTCGTTCTGCGACGTGGTAGGCAAGTAGGGGAAGAGCCAAGGCCACAGCCACCGCTGGCTTCGTCGCCAAGCAGCATCATTTCTCTTGCGAAGTGAGAGGACGGTATGCAAGATTACATGCCCGTGGCCCGGTGATGCCTTGATGTTGGTTTTGCCTATGTCGTCGAATATTAACTCTAAGGTACTTAGCATCAGCCCGCGGTTCTGCAGAGCCGACGCGTGTCAACACTATCGAGATTGTCTAATTCTGTATCATCAGCCCACGCCCACTTCCCTTTCAAGGTTCTCAGAGTTCTCTAACTTAATTTCACCCGGTGCATCCTAACTAGCGGGTCCCCCTTGTCCCCCAATCCCCTTACCACCACCCCCGGTCGCTTCCTTGCTTCCTTACTTCCTTGCCGGCTTCTGCCCGTCCGCGGTTCCTGGACTGTGTGGCACTGTGCTGTACCTCAAACAACCTTCTGTGGGCTTACTCACCCGTCAACTTCTCTGGGTTTTGTTCTGAAACTTGGTCTGCAGTGCGTTATGCGACCAGACGCTCTCAATGCACCGCACATCAACGGAGCTTCCATGTCATGTTGACCCATTCGTGATCCATCTTTGACTGAGGATCGGGGAGTTGAAACTGACGGTTTGACGGTCTCTGGAGTCTCTGTGTCCTGCTGTGCTGTTGATCGGCATCCGCATGTTGGTCCTCATCTCGATCCCCTCCAACGCCTCCTCAAGACAATTCCCTGGTTGCCTATCGGTCAATCTGTTCTTTATCCAAGCACAGATTGCACACTTTGTTCCGAATATCCGTAAACCTCGTACAACGCGGAAGCCATCCCTGATCGCGGGGGCTGCACGCAGTACGGAGTACATAATTCGGTTTGCCGGCTAGAACGTCGCATTCTCGCGACTCATCAGAGGGCCCTTTGTTCTACTTTCCCACAACCTTGTAATAGGCGCTGCCGATGCCGTATAGCACCTGGTCCCAGAATTCGTAGGTTTTCTGCCAGAGGCCGCCCCGGTGAGAAGAATGTCGGTCGTGACGGCGATCGTGGTGTCTCGCTTTGACCCGGTGGTAGTGGCCGTTGTGATAGACGAGTTCAGTCATTATTGCGTTCTCGTTGGTTGGAAGGTAATGAATAACTTGTTTGTGCTCTGATGAAAGGATCTCGCTTGAGGGTTTCGCATAGACACCGCCCAGTCTTATAGCCGCCATTCTCAATCCCTTCGTGCCAAAAGCACGCGCAAAATGCAGCTGACTATCCAGTCATCGGCTTTCCATCTGCCTCAGCCTCCTTCTTAGTAGCATTTGACTCTCTTGGCAGCGTCAACGGCAAAATTTGACGCCCATGAGATGACTGCAAATATTCGCCGATCATGTGCTTATGCCCTGTGATGGGCCAGCTTAGGCAGCCGGTGGCAAACGGCAGCGGCCCTTCCGCCCACCACGGTTGCACCCTCTGCGTCACAAACGCCGACGTTGCAAGACTCAAATTTTGCACATCTTTCCATTTGCCAAACAGCCAGAGTTTAAATCTTGTTCGTACTCCCATCTTCAAACGTCGTGTTACAAACTTATTAGTTCACGCCGTTTCTTGGCAACTGTATTCAGTGGATGCGAAATGGGCAATGGGAGGTATGGAGCATCGCCTATCAGTCAGATTAGTGAGATTCCACATGAACACTGAAACAATATGTCATCTCTGAACCAGCAATGATGCTTATCATAGTTTAATGGCTATCAAATGCCTACTCTCTCCTTCAGGATGCGTCAGCTCCCCCCTTTAGACGTCATTTAGGGACACAAAACCTCCAGCAGCCTCCCTCATCGGATGTACTCTCCATAATCACGCCGATCTTGGTGTGTCGCAGGTGCGCTCATCTACCGTCAAGTGTCAACACTGTATGGATGATGCCAGGGATTGCCTGACGATCGAAATATCTCTGGGATCTCAGTCACCGTCCGTTGAAGTGGTGTTCAGACCTTCGAAAAACGTCAAGCTTACCAACCTGCTCCGTTTAAGTGACGAACCAAAAGAATATCACAATTCGATTGTCGAGCACATGTAGATTATCTCGATGACGAACAGGCGCATGAGGCTGTGAGCAACATGGTGGTCACGAGATCAGCGTTGTAATATAGGTACATACACAATTACTCCTCAAACTTGCCAGTTAAAGGGGATTTATATTTCAACGACCGCTTCAGTCCCGGGTAGCGATAGAGATGAGCTGGAGATTCGATTTGCGGACCGGCTACCAATGTCGTCGGATACGTTTCTTGTTCAGCCGCTTGCATAGTTGAAAAGAGGTTATGCAGTGGCTTGACTCGGAACTTGAGTACAATCGGGGCCCGTTTCATTTGCTTGCAATAGCCAAACCGAAGGTATTGAGTTCCCAATACGTACCGTAGATCCTCGTCCACTGTTTTACAGTTGATGAAGACTGAGAAGCAATTGTAATTGCTCGTCCCCGGACTCGAGAAGTCCGACCGCATGAGAAACCGGAAGACTCCGTGCTCCCTCTCCCTGAAAAAAACTACGCTTGGCTAATCGAAAGATGAGGCCACGCAAGCATCGCTTCCAAAATTGTGACCGTTCTTACGAACGAACATACATTCTACCAATCCGGGTCCTTCAGGGGATATTAGTTCCTCGCCAAGCAACTCTATGAGCAGAACAGTACCTGAGTTCCGACTAATCCCCCGTAAGTGACAATGCTTGAGTTGGAATGCCGAGCCCTGGGATCATGCGCATACGACACTTCATCCAAACATTGGGCGGATAATAACAGAGATGAGTCCAGGTCAATACGAACATTAAAAATAGCACATTGTATAGATAAGACATACTCAAATGCGTCTCATGATGATTATGAACTAGAGGACAACCGGTGATGCTGTGAGTGATGTCGAGGACTCATTTACGCCAGCTGTTCTTATCTGTGTCCAGATATGTGAGAGCGGATCAA
>JALNIO010000495.1:0-19238 GCA_023509875.1 Rugonectria rugulosa
CCCCCCCCCCCTTCCTGATATTTAAGTTGAAATACTGACTTTTTCCAGGTTTGGACAACCGGACAGGTCATCGGTCTGATTCATGATATCCCCACGTGCGACGCTCTCGTCAAGAGGATCGAGAAGGAAGCAGAAGAGACTCTAAAGGATAGACTGGCTTTGTTCACACCGCAGGCAAAGCTGTAGAGGCGTTTTGCTATTGTACAACTTTTTGACTAAACGGGATTTTTGCATTTGGATGGAAATGGTAAAGAAGAAGGAATCATGTTTGCTCACTTTGTTTCCTTAGATAAGATATTACAAGTCCATAGGCGAGTTTATAGAAAGCCTGATCGTGTCTATCATCTATGTTTTATCCATGTACCAAAGAAGAGAGAAATACAAAAGAAAGAAATCATATTCTTCTCCCTATACCATTAGCGAAGGTGCGAGAAGGGACAAGGCGAAAAGAATTATCCAGACGCGACCGAGGGTTATCGGGTTGTATATGTCGTGCTGTATCCTGCAACATGGCCGTCGGCAAACGCGAGCTCCCATTGCCCCCCTTTCCGAGAAGATCCCATTCCTCAGGTTCGCACAGGCCTATACCTGTCTCAAGCAGGGAGATCTTGTCCTTGACAAGGCCGGCTTGCCATCCTGCTGGTACCGACGGCTTGACTTTCCATTTCTTGTTGCTCAGACGCCAGTTGGCTTCAACAAGGCCACCCCTGAAGCCGCAGTAGAAAGATTCTGAAAGGTCCGAGGCCTTGGCGAGGCTGTATATGTGGTCTGAATTCTGGCTGCTGATGGATATGCTGGCATCTGGACGCCAGTACATCGACCTGGACCGATCGTGGAAGCGACATAGAGACCCGCTGTGTATGTCGCACCGTGAAGAAAATCCTGTTGTTTCGTATCCTGTTATTGCGTTGCTGGGGATGGTAGTGGCCGGGTTCGGGAAGGGGTCCTCATCCGCACAGGGGATGGCGGTTGAATGGTAATAGGACTTTGGCCAACGAAAGTCGTAGAATTGAAGCGCTGGAACTCTGCTCGTGTGATTTGAGGCGACGAATCGCTCAGCGCCATAGACGAGAAGAGAACCACCTGCATCATTGGGCTGGAACCTATCGCGGTACGCTGCCGCATGAGGTGATGAAGTGCGTAGATCCAGTAACCTATAATATTGTCAGTCGTTGAAAGGCTACTGGGATTGTGATAACTGACCTATAAGAGCCATCGTCCCACGCACTGAGCAAAAGATTCCCACCCCCCTGACGACAAACAGGTTCTATGGCACGCACCGTTGTTCTCTCAAAATTCCCAGCAGCACCCAAAGGTTGTGGCGTTTTTACAGCATTGAAGAACTCAGGACCGGTGGGAAGTAATTTACCCCAGCGCAGCGGTTCCTTGCTTCCGCCGAGGGCACATGCCACGACATCTTTGCTCATGAACTTGACACCTCGCACTAGACATGGCTCTCCATCACGTTCTCCTTGGCAAAAGTCGTAGTGTGTGACAGGGGACAAGGCGTCTGCAGAAGAGAGATCATGTAAGGCAAGAATGGATCCTTTGGAGCTCGCCAGCATGTTAGATTGAGGCTCCCACTCAGTCCAGGACACAGCTACTTGGCCGGGAGACTTTCTCATGGAGTTAGAGACCCGAGTCTGTTCGTTCTGGTCATCAAATTTGAGAGTCTGGAACGCCCGAGCAAAGTCGTCCTCGGCGGATAGAATCTGTATGTCTCCGTTGGCCCTTCCAGCAACGACGGATGATTCACCATCACGCTCAATGACCGAGACTGCCGTCACATCCCCAGTTCCAGCCTGGTAACCCTGGCTCTTTCCCTCAATCTTCTGCCAGAAAGCTCTGTCTTTGCCGCTTTGTGGCCGTATCTGGACAAGGAGATCCTCCCCCGCCCCCACAGCCAGGATCTCATCTTCTTGGTTAGGCGATAGTCCAGCATCCAAAACAGTACGAAACGAAACTGATTGGCTGTGTGGGATCATGGAGCGAGGGCCTCGAACTTCCTTTTTCTCTTGGAGGACGTTGAAGCTGATGCCTCTCTTATCCCAGCATCGATCGAGGTATGTGAGACGATTCGCCACGTTGTTCCATTTGACATCATGACTTGCCGGAACTTTGAAGGACGAAAAGTGCGTTTTGACAAAGGCGAGCCATCCATTGCGCTCCACGAGATGATGAGTGCGTTTCGTCACGGCTCCTAAGTGGGCAACGTCTCTGGCTGTGTTGAGATGTTGGACGATATCGAGGAGAAGCTCATCTGGGAGACTTCCCAGTGAGGCTGGTTCCATTATTTGGTTTCCAAGGATTTAATTTCGAGTAGTTGTATCAAAAGACTTGTCGAAAAAAGACAAAGAAACATTCCTCGTCTCTTTTTGTTTTAAACATTGACTTGGTGGTGGTCGTTGGTGATTGGCAAACTTCCTAGTCGATGCTAGTCAGAATCAGGTCGGCCAACGGGTGCAAGGCAGCCTTCGTGTTCAACCTCGATGACTCAGCTCAGAAACACTTTGTAGAAGAAGACGATCAAGTTGATGACTCACTTACAGTCATGGTGGTGGTTTTAGAAGCTCCAGGCAGAAATGGAAACCCCGGGGGCGAAATACATATAAATCGTCATAGCGGGTCTTTCTTTCGATAGTTGCATAGCAAGATATTACCAACCAAAGTCCCTATTTACAGAAGCGAAATTCTAACAATAGACAAAATGACTGTTAACCTGGACATGGATACGGCTTCTTGAGGTTCACCTTTATTTAACAGAATCATTGGTTGGCGTGCTCTCTTTGTCTGGGTAATCTGGGTCTGGAGTCGACGAGGCACTTGTCCAAGGCAAGGGTGCTCAGATCTCGATCCTACTATCAATCGAGTTATCATTGATGATATGATTGATGACTACATATATGCAGTGTTTAAACCTGCGCTCTCCTGCGACCGTCTATGTATTCGCAAAAGGGGCTACCTAGAATGCGCCAGAGCAAAATGTCCAACGCCGAAAACTCCCAGCAAACCCACCGCACCTTGCCCTCTCCCCATGCACAACACCCCTTGAAAATATTCACAATATCACAGTAATAGATACAACGCTCGCACGCCCTTTTCGGCGGCTGCAACGTGCCACGGCCGCACATCCGTCTCTCGATCAACCATACCCCGTGCTCTGGCAAGTGTTCCCAAACCTCTAAAGTAGCTCAACATCTCTCTAAGTAGTGGCTCGTATGACCGCGGGGGGGCCTCAGTATACACCAGGTTGACCTCCATCACAACTGGCGGGTCCTCGATTCTGGTTCCCGTGCGTTTGATCAAATAACCCGTCACGATAGCCGGCCGCACTTCCAGCAGCGAGGTTGTGTTGCTGAGTCTGTGGCAGGCAACGGCACCCCATGTTTGATCTGTGACGTCAACGAGGAACGAATCAGAGTCCGCGTCTGCGGCGTTGTCGGGTCCTGGAGTCGCTGCTGAAGCATTGGCATCACGCATTGGGGTTGCTGGCGTCGTCTGTTCTGGCGAGAGTATGTTCGCTTGCGGCGTCGACACTGGAGTAGAATAGAATGCTGACGTTGCCGCTTGGGGCACCTTGATAGTTGGGGGAATAAGTTGTAGAGATGGATTCGTATCGACTGTCATCAAGCACATAGTGACGGTAGCTTTGCTCTCCGTGCGAGCCAAGTCGACCCAGAACTCCATTTCTGCAGCACTCATCGGCCCGGACTTGGTAATGTTGACACGCCAGTGCACCTTCCATATTGATATGAGGTCAAGAGTCGACTCCCAAATCTCATGGGCAATCTCGCTCAGAGACGTTGACGTGGGTTTGCCCTTTCTACCCCTGCAGTAAGAAGCTGTGGCTTGCTGTTGTCCGCGGTTGTCGGTCCAAGCCGCCGTGACCCATCGTTCGTCGATACTCTGGGCATAAGCAACATGAATGCACGAGTTTTCGTGCATCAATGACGCCGACGGTATGTTGCTCAGCTTAAAGTCGATCATCCGGGGCAGTGGCTGCTCCAGCATGATGGCGGGAGCAGGCATTGGACCTCCATATTCGGGCTTCAGGAAGAGAGTACATCGATCATATGTCTCTACACAAAGCTTCGCTAGTTCGGTCGGTGACGGTATCACCAAGGACGTCGTCGATGAAATAAAGTCCAGAGGAACCAGCTGAAGCACCAGCTCGTTCTGGGGGGTCTCTTTCCGAGCTTGGAGGGTCTTGTTGTACATGTCGAAGCAGCGCTGAAAAGCAGAGCACGACTCGACAATGGATCCTGGATTATCTGGAGAATAGACAAAGTAGATTACGAGATTCTTTTCTTTCGCTGTCCACTCCAAAAGACAGCTTCGTAAGATCTCCATACTCTCAACCAGGGCAGAGCCATGACCAGTGACAGTGGCATCGGGTGATGTCGAAATCCGGTCGACTTGGTAAGGGAGGGAACCATCTTCTAGATCCCCCGAGAGCTCCATGTTGCAAAAGGTACCCAACTTGAGTGACTCGTAGACGCTTTTCATGCGGCTCAGGAACGTTCCAACCTGTTCCGCCACACCCTTCCACTTCGGGAATACGCAAAGCGCGCTGATGTTTTTGCCTCCTGCCGAGGGTGCCAGGCCGAGACTTTCCCAGAAAGGGACCGCAGATGGCAATACAGACAGCTTGGTATCGGACCTCCGAACTTCAAGGTGAGGATAAGGAATCTGGTAAAGACTGTTCGATTTGACTGACTCGGCGGATTGATCCCTTCCAACCGGGGGGCGAGGCTGATATCTGGCTGGCTGCCCCTGAAGTGGAACATCAGCTACATCAAGATAGCGCTTCAGCCGAACCTGTGTTGCTCCCCTGAGACTTGATGGTATAATGTTCTCCAAGGTTGCAAGGGAATTGCGAGCAATGGCCAGTTCATGGCTCTTCATCGTAGACATGGATGTCTTACAATCGCCTTCGTGATCAAGGCCAATGGCCAGAGAACCGATGGCTGCTTGTTCCGTGATCAGCTGTGCAACTTGAACTAAATCCTCATCTGTAAGGCCTAGTTCGAGAGAAAGCGGCTCCGGATCCGCAAAGAATCGAAAAAGCGATATTTCAGGTGCCTCCGGCTTTGACAATTTGGGAAATTCGATTGCAAGATGCTCATCAGATGCGTCGTCAAATGCTTCTGTCTCCTTGATCGAAGTGACTTGAGAAACGACATCATCGTCATCAAGCATGACTCGTTTCACACTTGATTTGATAGGCGAGGTTGCATCATCCGATTGTGAACTCGAATCATCATCCACCTCACCGTCACTGTCGTTAATCCCGAATCCGTTATGGTCAGGCCGCGTAGGGCTCGGCTGCGACGCAGGAACTTCGATCCCTGCAAAGGTTTTCATCAAGGAACCACTTGGCAGAGGCAACTCCTTGACCTTTCTGTTCAGTTTCCCGTTCTGTTCAAGATACCCTTTCTGCGGCAAGATTCCGATATCTCGTTTTGTCTTCTCTGCCACTCTATCTGTCGTAAAGTCGTAAAGGCCGCCCTGCTCATACTTTTTGTTAATCATCGGCAACTTGGGGTCAAAATCAACTTTTTGAAATATCCCATTCTGGCGCTGACCTGCCGAGGAGGCGCCCTGATCATTTGTTGGAATCATGAGCGATGCTTTGACTCTCTTGAAGACTGTATCTGGGTCAAAAGGGCTCGACTCTCTCTTGGTAGAACCAGCATGCTCAGTCCGGCTGCGTTGGTTGGCCCCGTCGTTCATTACACTGCGTGCATGCTTCAGTTGAGGCTTGGTAAAAACAGCATCGTCGACTTTGACCTTTGGTTTCTGCAAAGGTTCAAGCTGGACCACCATGGGCGGTTCTGGGATAGATTGAGGAGGCGGCATGATGGACTGTGAAGACAATGGTGGGAGATCTGTATGAACATCCGTCATAGAGAGATCCAGGTCAACATCACCAGGCTGCTGTCCGTCAAAATAATCAAAGTCCGCTTCTGTGACATCATCATTGCCAAACATGTCTCCCCCCATGTCTCCGAACATATTGTCATTGTCGGCGAGAAGATTGCTGTCATTGCGATCACGTTTTGGTTGGCTGTTTAAATCCCATCCTTCACCAAACGTTTCACCAATTGGGTTCGTGGTTGGAATAACCGTGTCCATGTCCACTCCGGCCGTGGCTGGCTGGAGTGTCCCAGGGCTGGCACCGTCAAAGGAGGGCGTTACGCCCGGTTGCTGCTGGATGGCATCCGGGGGGGTAGGATACATCACACCGGCGGTGGTGCTTGGCCGTCTTTGGAGAGCCAGAGGCGATTGGCCGTTGGATCTCTGCGTCAGAGTGTCATTTCCGTTGACGTCTTTCGAGATGGCAACAACCCTTTCGGCCTTGCGCTTTGCGACTTTTTCGTCCCTTTCCGAAGACGACGTGAACCATCCTCGAGCATTACCCAAGGGATCATGGCACTCTTCGTGACCGCTTATCACGTTGTCAGCGATTCGACACGTAGCTGAGACCTCAACTGGTTTCTTCCTAAAACAGAGAGGCCCAGGCCAAGGGACTGTTGCTGTTGATCTTTTTGTCTCGCTTTCTGCATCTTGGTTGGACCGCCTTGATACCGTGAGGTTGACCCAGGCACATGACCGTAGATGGGCAATATTGAGGCCGTACAACTCAATCACCTTGAGACACCTCTGTCTCCATACTGCGTCCGGTAAGTCTGGCTGTGCACGAAGGCTTAGTGCTTGAGTATTTGGAGTCTGGGCCAAGCTGTTGTCCATGGTCATAGAATTGTCGCCATTGTTAGGCGGGCCTTGTTTCGTCGCCAAGACTCCGAAGGGAGCTGCAAGAATCGGACGGTTCGGTGACAAGAGATTTGCAGCGACCACGTTTTCTAATGATGCGAGGCTTTTGCAATAAGAAAAGGCCAAGCTGATAACCAGTGATCCGGTGGTAGTCAAGTAAGTTCTAAACGTCCCAAGGATTGGGTCGCCTTGAGGCGAATCCCACTCGATGTCTGAAGAGTTCAGAGGCGCGGGGATTAGCACAGTGCGATAGTTGAGGGGGATGGCCGTTGTCTGATCGCAGAACGCAAAAGAGACGGCAGAGAGTACAGCAGCCATGAAATGATGATATATAGTCTTGAGCGCACTCTGATTGGGATTTTGCTCAGGCGCAGGCATCGGTGCAACTCGGCCATCCCCATCTTGAGCCGTGGTCACAGAACCTTGGGAGGAGGCAAAAGAATTGCGGTGTGAAGGGTCTGTGGGAACGGCAAGAACTGTCGACGGCGTGCTCGCAGGAGTATTTAATGTCGCGTGAGGGGTCGCTCGGGTCCTCATGAGGCTCATCGGCTCGAATGTGCCCTCCTCTACCAGCGCAAGCTCATGTCCGCAGGCCGCGACAGTTGGATCAGGCAGGTGGAGGGCAGAATCGGCTCCCTCATCCTTGGAAATAACCTGAAAAAGCCATATTGCTCGTTGGTTAGCATCATAAGAGACGAGGTACCCTTGATCTCGTATGGCTGCTTCAACCTCAAGGGCAGCCAGATGGAGGCTATGGGATAATTCTTCGGGCGGCTCGTAAACTTTATATGCGATGGACGCGACATTGTTCTGTCAAAGACAAGAGTCAGCTTCATTGCAGTAGCATATGCAAGTGGCTTACACACAATCAAGAAGGTATTGGTTTCATAGTCGCCGGTCTCCATTTCGGCGACCTATTGCTTGAACAAGATCGCAATCTCTGGGTGCGGGTCGAGGTACAGTCAAGTACCACGACCAGCTGCAAGCCGGAAGTTTGCGACTTTTCCAGCGTGATGTCCCAAGCTATATCTCGTCCGGAGCCCTCAGCTCAAGTAGGATGGCGACGTGCCTTTTGTGTTGGAGGATATTGCGATAATTCGAGCCGCCGACTTGCCGGACTCCATCTCCACGAATGGAGAGGGCTACTCGGAGATGGCGCCACAGAGAGGTTCTCGAGGGCAGCCTGGGGACGGGTGAAAAGGAGTAACTCGAAAGACTGCAGCGGGAAGGATAGTTTAATTCGATCGTGGCGTGGACATGGGGAACGATGCGGTGGTGGCAGCTCTAAGTTGAAGGCTCCGTCGTCGCGAGTGCGATTTCGTCAGTGCAGTGAGAGCGACCAGGAAAGACGGAAATTCGGTGGAGGTGGTCGCGCGGAGGAGCCAGGGCCTGGCATGCAGTACGGGTCATCCGTGAACGGGGGATGGGGGAGCTGGGGCAGTGAGTTGAACCTACGGACAGTAAATTGTTAGGGGTCAGTCAAGCTGTAGGGGGGGACAAGCCGGATCATTAGGGGTTCAATCGGCTTTCAAGGCGCTGAGCTTGCGGCGGAGGCGGCCCGGCGACGGACGAGTCATCTACCAGGCTTAAATTGAAGTACTTCGACACTGATTTCAGCAGGCGGTGTGACCTCCGTCTTAAACTCCACTCATCCTCGGTCAGCAGTCAGGCAGGCGGCCAACTCGCAGCGGAGCAGGGAACCTTCACCGAGCCACCACCGTCACCGAACCCACCAGCCACTGGCGGGGCCTACTTTTTTTCTCTCTCACCTTGATTTTTTTCTGCGCTGACTTAGACATGGTTCCGCGACACCATTGATTGCACCAACAAGACCACCACAGGAAAGTGTTTATAGGCGGTCGAACTGCGCTTTTGCCGCTATGAAGCTCTCCAATCCCGGGACTGTTCCCGTCTACACAATATCAGGTGCCTCTTCCGCCCGACCGCTTCCCGACTGGCTTGCGCGCCGCCGCAAGCGAAGTTTGAAGGACGATGCCGAGTACCAGAATCGAGTCGAGCTTCTTCAAGACTTCGAGTTCGAGGAAGCCAGCGCCTGCATTCGAGTCAGTGAAGATGGCGACTGGGTAATGAGCACCGGCACCTACAAGCCTCAAATTCATGTGCACCATCTGCCCCAACTATCCCTCTCATTCGCCCGCCATACCAACTCTCTCAATCATTCCTTCGAACTTCTCTCTACCGACTACTCCAAATCCATCCACCTCCAGACCGACCGAAGACTCGAGTTTCACACTCCCATGGGATGTCATTACGAAGCACGGCTACCAAGATATGGCCGCGGATTGGTTTACGATCGCCACTCTACCGAGGCCCTTGTGCCTGCGGTTGGCCTGGACGCCGAGGGCAAAGGCGAGGTGTTTCGCCTAAATCTCGAACTAGGACGCTTCATGAAGTCTTACCAAATTGAAGTGGGCGGCGATGATGAGACTGGGGGTGGGTTGCAGGGCGGTATTGGAGTTGGTAGTGTCAACGTCGGCGCCATTGCGGAAAACACACATAATCTCCTTGCGTTTGGCACCTCGCTCGGCACGGTTGAGTTTTGGGATCCCCGGTCTAAATCTCGAGTGGCACTCCTCAGCGGCCATGAAGGTCAGGTCACAGCACTCGATTTCGCACCTTCTGGACTCTCGCTGGCTACTGGCTCCTCTTCTGGCATGATACAAATATTCGACTTGCGACGACCCGTGCCTTTGCTGAAGAAGGATCAGGGATACGGTTTCCCCGTACAAAAGCTCATTCATATGGTCACTTCTTCCCAAGAGAAGAAGGTTCTGTCAGCCGACAAGCGCATTATCAAAGTGTGGGATGAAGTAACTGGTGACCCCTGGACCTCGGTGGAACCCATTGTTGATATCAACGACGTGGCTTGGTGCAAGAATACGGGCATGCTTCTAACAGCCAACGAAAGCAAGCAGCAGCACGCCTTTTTCATTCCTCAGCTTGGACCTGCGCCCAAATGGTGCTCATTCCTGGATAATATGGTCGAAGAGATGGCCGAGGAGGTTCACACCGAGACCTACGACAATTACAAGTTCCTGACTCTACCCGAACTCAAGCAGCTCAGCCTGTCTCACTTGATTGGCAAGTCGAATCTGCTGAGACCATACATGCACGGATACTTTGTGGCATCAAAGTTGTATGAGCAGGCGAGACTTATTGCCAACCCCTATGTCTGGGAAGAAGAAAGGACGAAACGAATCAAGGAGAAGGTCGAGAAAGAGCGCGCAAGCAGAATTCGAGGCACCAAGAAGGTCAAGGTCAACCAGAAGCTGGTTGACAAGATCCTCAAGAAGCAAGAGAACAGGGAGGAAGTCGACACCAAAGCCGGGGTTCTTGGCGACGACCGTTTCAAGAAACTCTTTGAGGACGATGCCTTCGCTGTCGACGAGACCACCGGAGAGTTCCGAGCACTCAACCCAAGCACGATGGTTGATCAACCAGCTGACCCCAGGGCTCCCTCTCGTTACCAGGGCAAGGACTCTGATGAGGAATCCAGCGACGAGGATATGGACAACGGTATTGCGGCACCAAAGAAGACTGACATTACTATGCGTGTATCGTCCACTAGCAACGGTGGAAGAGCTGTCAAGGATACCGCATTGGGCTCGAGATACCACAAGTCAGGCCGCATCAGCAAGTCTCGTGGCGACGTGGTAGGCGAGCGACAAGTGACTTTTGTCCCCGAGTCAAAGAAGAAACAACAGCAGCAGGAAGAAGAAGACGTAGTTCCCCGTCGTGGGGAGAAGCGAGGTGGAAATCGTCGGAGTGCGAGCGGCAACACGTTCAGACGGATGTAAATCGGACACATGGTGGCGTTTTGGCTTGTTTGGGAGGTTTAAACAAAAAGCAATCGTGATATGTTACGCTCGGCTACTGGGAAAAAAAAGATCTCAAGACCGATTTTGTACGGCCATTACATATATACATAATGATACCCGGATCCTGTCCGATTCAGAAGTGTTAATGCCCATTTTCCCTCCCAGGATCTATTCCTCACAAAAACGGTTCCTTACGCTGGGATGCTCAAACTGATTCCCCCTAGTGGCATTGCCCCTTACTGGTTTTCCCAACCCTCCTCCTTTCGCTTGGCTTCAGCTTTGGCGAGGCCCTTTTCCATATCTTCCGGGCGAACTCGTGGTGTCGGCGGCACTTCGTGGAACCTTGCACGGCGCGACTCCTTGACGGACGAAGGGAATTCGGATCGACGAGGTGTGAGTGCGGTAGCAACTTTGCGAGCTGATTTCCTGATGGTCTCTCTCATACCCCACTCGTGCTTTTTGGCAATGAAGAAGAGGGTAGCCGTGGTGCCTAGTGAAGTTGTCAGCAGTGAAACAGTTTGGCGAAAAGGTAGCCACTTACTTCCAAGAATGAGTAGGACAACAAGGACGACAATGATGGCAACCATGCCTCCTGTCGATAGACTCATTGAGTTGTTGGAGCTATCGCCGGAGGAACCCAAGTCGGCATCTGACGTCGGGGCCTCGCTGGCATAAGTCTCTGAAGCCAGAGGGAACGCGTTTGTTGTAGACATGGCTTGTACTATTGTAGGTGGATGTGGCTGAAGTGTAGGCCGAGGCTGGAGATACAAATATTGATGTTGCTTAGAATGTGCAAATTAAAAAAAGTCGTACCAACAACATATGATGAAATATGGCTTTTGGGCGGACAATCACTTGTATTTACATCCCGATGCCCCCCCCCCCCTCTTTCTTGGCTGACAACTCCCTCTCTGGCTGGCCACGAGCACCCTCCTGCTGTAACCTCGTTAGCAAGGATCAACTGTGACAATGCTCGTTGCACCGACGGGTCGCATTTCTAGTACCAATCGCCATTGGGCCCCCCTGATGGCCGAGACACAGGCGCATTGGGGGACTTGGGAATGATTGGTGACCTGGACTCTCGAAGCGCTGAGCTTTGAAGCCATCACCAGGCCCGCGGCCAATGAGAGGCCCTGGCACCGTTGCTTGGCGGTCCTGCAGGCTGGGCGACAGGGGTGTTTAGCCTCTTAAGCTTGTCTGCAAGCGCCGACTGGATCCATCACGAAACTTCGTCACACACACAATGCATTTTTCGGACGAGGGTCGGGCATGCGAGAAGACCGTTGGGAAGAAACAAGGGGGAGAGGGGAGACACCTCGTGGATGGACTTGATTCCAGAAGCGGTCATGAAATTTGGCCGCTTCGGCACTTGAAGCCAAGAGTCGTACTACGGTACCTGCAGCGATCTTTGCCCAATTCATCTCACAAAGTGGTCTGAGAAGTGCGTCTTCCTTCTCGTAGCGAGTCTTGGGAATTCTTGAGTCCTCTCCACACTCAGCGATAATCCTCCCGCTGCAGGTCGACGATTGGCCTATGCGAAGCGCCTCGCACCCATATTTAGAATCAATATCTAGCTGCGCCTGGCTTCTGCTTGGCTTCTGCTTGGCTGCTGCTTGGCGTTCGCTGCGTTGGTTCAGTGTGGAGGAGCTTAATCATGATGGAGGGGTCCTTGTATGTCACTCAATAAGACCTGGGATGCTGCTGTCCATATCACATTTTCGCATTATCCACCATCTACGCCGATGCCGTTATTGCCGCAAAAACGTTACAATGTGATATGTTGGCCATCATAAATCAGGTTGTGGATGGTATCAGTGCTGACCACTTGACGATAGACCAGCGGGACCGTTTGAGGCCCAACATGCTACGAGCAGATTTACTTATACCGTAGAAGGTTTTATCCGTGGTGATGGTGCATGCCGATAGGAGTATTCACGGTAATCATGTCCAGTGTACGGAGTAGGTTAGGACTATCACGGTGGCCTCGAGTTGATGTATTCGCATTAGCGCCAAGGTAACGGTAATATCAACCTACACGCATCCTCTTGCCAGTCTTCGCAGATTAAGCCGGTCAGACAAGCTTAGTTAGGATGTCGCGAAAGATTCACAATCGTCCACGTAATCACGTTAGTCTCATGTGGCTATCTTGGCTCGAAGCGAAGTGTAGCATCATTGCTCGTGTAGGATCGGGATGGAATTCATCCGGGGTCAAAAAGCAGGCTTGAGACGTTACAACTCTCAGTAATCGTAGCCATTTATATCTCAACTATTTACGGAGTACATTTGGTCGTTTTGACTTGGCTCTTTTCTCATAGATACCGTACTTGCCCGAGATAAGGTAGAAACATGTACCTTAGTAAGGACAGAACCTCGCTTCCTACAAGTGCCCAGGTGCAACTTCCCTCATTGAGATGCACTTCATGATTCAAGCAGGCTCCTAGGTAAGTACCTAGTTAGGTAAGTACCTAGGTACTCGAATTAGCTGCCTGCCTTAGACAATGCCCATCTCTGAGGATGTGGTTCATTTCTCACGTCGTACCTTCTCAAAGTTCAACCTGATCGCTGGCGGCTTCCTTTTCTTTCTATATATAATATATAGGCAGTCACGGGGCGGCACTTGCCCTGTCCCCCTGCATGAACAAGTGCCAAATGTCATCGAAAATAGAGAACTTCTCCCATTCATCGTCCAGTTTCTTTCTCAGCAGCAGACCAGATTTATGATCGACCAGTGTTCATTATTTTGTTGTCTCTCTCCCTTGCACGGATCACACCTCTCGCTGCTCTCCCTTGTGACAAAATCATCATGGAGACTACTTTAGGTCTGACCGCCGGATCCAAACGAAGCAGATCCAGCAGTCTGGCATCATTCAAGTACATTTTTGATGATGGGGAGCTTGATCCGCTTGCAGCAGTCATACCAGACTCTCAGGCTACTTCTTCTATGCCTTTGTCCAAGCAACCCAGCAAGAATTCCCCAATATCCAATGAAGAGATTTCTGATGCAGTCCTTTCAGAGGGTTTCAGCTGGGCTGTCAAGCAACCACTTCGACCAGGGCAGTCTTCTCAACCGTCTAACCTTCAGTCATCTTCAATGAGGAGCTCAACTCGCCAACTTCCACCATCCGCACTTTCTCTAGGCATCACATTCAGTCCCCGGGCCCCAAGCAACGTTTCACCAGCTCATCGTTCTCCTGCATCACGCCAACCACTCGACTTACCAGAGCTTGGTCTTCTCGGGAGTTCTACTTCTAGTGGGCTTCCCTATGTCGACACTTCTTCGAGTCAAATTCATACCGAGAAGACACTCTCGGCACCAAGAGAGGACTCTCACGAAATCACCTCCGCTCAGAAACACGTCAAGGCCTCAAACAGGTCTCCCGCCTCTTCCGAGGGCAGAATTGGAGTTCAGGATGATGATGCTCCCATTTCATCTAGTCCTAACTTGACTCAGTCTCGAGTCCACCCACCCGAAATCCATACGGGCCCTCAAGTTCCTATTCTAGACCGTTGGAACATTCTTTCCAAATCTCAGCGCGCTATCACGGTGGCGGATCAGCTACACCGTAAATCATCTGAAGAGAATATCCCCAACACCTCTTCACAGCATCGATCTACAGAACGCCCAACAACATCAAGTCGAGGAGTCGAGGAACCACAACAAGAACGACGACTTCCTCAGGTCATTCCTTCAAATCAATCTTCTCGCGCATTTGACAGTTTGAAACTACCTGTCTCCGTCAACTCCCGCCGTAGCACGTCCCGTCAAGACAAAGCCCCCGCCAGCGTCTGCGGTGACTTGGAAGGGCCTGCTCCCCGAACACCACACTCATCTCGGCGGCCCCTTCGAAAAGCTCAAAAGCAAATGTCAGGTCACCATGTGATCAGTCCCCGACGTCAGGAGAAGTATGATTGCCATCGTGATCGATCTCAGTCCAGAGCCAGCAATATCTCCCGAAAACGGGCTATGGTTCGCAAACGTCGAGATAGACCCGACTCCCAACGCAAGCAAGAAGAAATGCATCAGATTGCGTATCACTGGAATGAGTGCATGCGAATTTCGGAAGATGAGACTGTCCAGGCCAATTTAGAAATTTACCGGCTCGAGGACGTGCTTCGTCGCCAAGAGGAGAAATTGGCTGAAACGGCAAACCGCTTGGAGGAGAAAGACGCCCAGGCCAGAAATGTCCAAAGTCGGTGCGCCGAGTTGGAGAACCAGAATCAGCAAGCTGAAAGTCGAAATATGCAATTAGCAAACGAGATTGTGTCCATGAAGGAGCAGTTGGATGAGTCCAGGAAGCATTTAGCTGGGTTCCAAGACAAGTACCGCAAGTATCGATCCAGATTGAACGAAACTATGGCTGAGCAACAGGACCTATATACACGTTCGCGCCAGAGTCACAAAGAAACTCAGCAGGAGTTGCAGAGTGAGAGAGATCGCCGAGCTGCCGAAACAAAGCTCGTCGAAGACGCTATTGAGAACAGTCGGAAGAAACGCGAGGAACTCAAATCTTGCTTCGAGGACTTCCGCACAGAAGCAGACCAAGAGAAGCAAAAACGTATGTCTTCCGACACATCCCATCACTGCGTGTACTAATCAAGGAGAAGTGGAAAAATTGGCTTCCGATCTAGAAGCCAAGTTGAAACAACAAGAAATGGAACTTGTCCACGAGCGAAAAGACGCAAGCGAACTGAGACGCCAGATCGAAGAACAGACCAAAGTAGATGAATTCATGGAAAGGGTGGAGGCGCAGATTCAATCGTTAGTTGAAAGCAATTCGCAACACGAGATTGAGAAGGGTGGTCGAGAAAGTGTCACGGATCACATATCCTCCAGGTACGCTGCCCAGAGTTTTGAACCGCCGCGTACCTATACTGACACCAACAAGGTTCGATCTCATTCTTGAGCACATACTCACGCCTACCAACGACATTGTGACATCTACAGACATCGAGAGGATGGAAAACGCGATGGAAGAGAAGATTGTTTCCAGGTATTGTAACTCCTTTTTCACCTGAACTGCAACTTCTAATCGTCTTTAGAATCCTGCCAGCCATTCTCACAGTGATTTCTGAACAAACCCAAGCGCAAAAAATCTCCACGACGTGGAGGGATACTATGCATGACAAGATCGAACAGCTTCAAACCGAGCTGAGGGAGCAGGTCCAGACCCAATCCAGATCTCAACAAAATGAAGAAGCCGGCCGTGCGAAGATACTGGATATTCTTGCTCGGGTAAACGCCCGATCGAGCCAAATCGAGATTACGCACGAGAAATCAATGCAACAGGTGAACGAATGGGCTGAGAAGCAGGACTCTGTTCAAGAAACACTGGAAAGTGCCCTCCGAACCGAGATATCTCAGCAGCTGAAGACTCGAGAAGATGTCATATGTTCCCTTGAAGAAAAGTTGCAGCTAGTAACGGAAGATTATGCTAATAGAGTCGAAGCCATGAAGGCCATCATCCTTCAGAGCGACGAAGAAGCCAAGCAGCACATTCAGAATACTCTAGATTCTGTTCAATCGACCCTTACGAAAGGTTTCAGCGAGACGAGGGACAAGTCGGAGCAAGCACTTATTCAATCCGAAACCCTTCACACTGCTATCAACTCCTGCCTCATGGGGCTAAGGAAGAAACTGGAGGGTCATTCGCAAGACGGCGAATCCGAAGAGCTTCGACAAACTTTGAGTAAAGAACGAAACACTGTGGTTGAGCTACGAAAGCAGATTGCGCGGTTGGAGCATGAAGCTAAAGCATCGAAAGATCTTCACGAGAAATGGCGGAAAGACGTCAAATCAATTGATGTCTTGAAAGCCCAGCTGAAGGACATGAGTGGGCGCTTACCCCAACTAGAGAGCGTGGAGGCAAAACTCAAGAGCATGGCTCAGGTCAGTCAGGTGCTCAATTCCACTGCCAATTACCTTATAGCAGAGCACACTTGGGTCAACCAACACCTACCCAACACTGCGATTGAACAAGCTGATATCGGCAAGTCCCAAGATGCGAAGCCTATCAAGGAGGAATCGATACCAGGTTCGCAGCAACAAGAGCCAACATTGCGAAATAGGTTGGTAGATGCTTTGGGAACAGTTGCTAGCATTTCCATCTCGGAAGAAGATGCACGCCGCAAAGTGGTTGTCTATAGCCCTAGAGGCAATACCACTTCACCCTCACCACCTCCGTCAGTCAGACAGGAGCAACTGCGCAGACGCGTCGCTGCAGCACCCCGCTCAATCATGAGACCATCAGGATCTTCCAGTCAAGACCAAGCACAGGAATTACAGGAATCCCGCATTACACCTAGTCACACTCACCAGGATAAGTCCACGATTACCAAGATCAGCTCGACCATGAGCAACGGAAAACAAGAAATGATCGATCAGATCATATACAGACTAGTTCAACCTAAGGTAGGTGACAGCACTTGGACGCTGCCCACTGTTGCAGATTTCGAGCGAGCCGCGCAGACCGGTGGTCCTGGAGCAGTGGCGGGAAAGAAGCACACCATATCCAGGGACCAGGACCAAGGCAATGAAACAAAGAGGATTAAAACAGAAGGCAGTCCTTCTCAAACAGCCTCCGAATCACAGAACCACCAGTCACAGTATTGCACAATGAAGAAGACACGAGTGCTTAAGACATATTCGTGCAAGAGTATCGACGTCGAGTGAGCACGTTGACAGAGATTGTCGGGGAACTACGAGTCATCTCAAGAGACAAGCATTGTTACAACAAGTTTCTGGAACCGGGGCATGCGATGTTTGAGCAGGGGAGGAGTAATGGGGATCTTTATCGTTCTTGGTGGATGATTTCGGATGATTTGTGCAAAGGTAGTGGGAGTTGACTCCAAACCAGCGAGGGCCTGCACTTGGCCAGAATCTCGGCAATGAGTTTGATGGAACACAATTTTCATGCACATGTCGGTAGATGTAGTTTCCAGCAAACCGAGGACCATTAGCCAGATCATGAGGGTGTATCTATTTTGGTATGTTGTACATTCGCATCGCGTATGGCGTAGACGTCGTAGGCCCGGTCCCAACAGTGCTCTTCGTGTAATGTTACAGATATTTGATAATGCAGGAGGGCATTTCCGCTTGTCCTCTACCCACTAGCCAATACCTTCTAGGCCTTGGTGAATGGAACCGCCATCAAGCTTTATTTTCTCTTTTTCGTCTCGAGGAACAGAACCTTCTTTCGCACTAGATGGAGAGTCGTGTCAGTTGGCCGGGATTCGAATAGGATGAAACCCTTTCGTACCGATCGGATCGTATTTCAGCATGCTCATCATTGGTGACGTCCTGGGGCGCTTGAATGTGTAGAAGAAACCCGTCATGGCCATGGAGACGAGGCGCACGTTCATGAGACGAGCTTTGGCTGTGGGGAGAAGATCGGGTCAGTAGAGCATCTTGGGAGAAATCGGAGCAGTGCTGGGTTCGTCAAGGCATACCCTTCTTTGCCATGTTGGGCGAGTCTGTGGTGAGGTCGGGTTAATTGGCTTGAAGCATGCGCGGGACATCAGCCTATGATGTCTGAATTCCCAACTCATGAGATGTCGGTGTTACGGCGGAACGTATCTCCGAGAATGGCATTCTCTTCTTCAGGACCCTTACTCCGTAGACGGGCGGCGGACTGCCAAGACTAGTTGCATGGGATTAAGTGGGCTTTTGTTCACCGTTGAGAGAGAAAGTCGACTCGAGCTTTTTTGGCTCTTGCATGTCAATTGCTACGGTTTCATTGGTCAATGGGTCCAGCGAGCTTCGAGATTATGGGTTGAGAAACTTGCACCAACGAAGCGCAAGGTACCCAAGGCATCTCGAACCTGCCAAGCTGGAGAGGATCAGACAACAACTCGGAGCTCTGGTTGGAGCTATTTTTCTTGGAGGTGATTGGAGGTCTTTCTTATCTGAGCGTCTGCTTACATTTTATGGAGGAGTCGACCACGGTAAGCCTTCTTGATGAAGCCATTGCCCACCCGGTTTGTCCCTCTTTGCCGGACCTGCATCGGAGGGCGGTGACGGGAACTGTGACTCTGTGTCTGACCTTTTTTTTCTTACCCTTTCTTACTATTTCTGATTCGGTACTCTGGGGGAATTAGCCCCGATAGTAGCGGGCGCGACAACGAATTGACGCTGCTTCATCTGCAAGGGAGGGAGGTTGAATGACGGGAAGCGCATCCTTTGTTCGCCAGGAAGCAATATAAATAAAGATTTGTGACTCGGCACTTTTCTAGAATCAAAAACTCAACCGATTGTTTTCTCCCCACGTCAAGTCTAGATTCCGTCCTCTTGACTTGTCTTCCCGGGAAGCTGACATTGGCATTGGCCCGGAAGCTGCGCAACCACGTTTTCGAATCCTCTGCAACTACTGCATCTCGACTTCGGTCTCGCAGCCTCTAACTCCGCGTCCCACCCCCCTCCAACCCTCCCCCTCCTCTTGTCATCCTATCTCGGTGTCGCTTTGTTTCTTATTTCTTTTTTTCCCTCCGGTTCGCGGTTACCGCTGTACGCTCGAGCTATCAAGACTAAGAGTGTCACGGGACTTTGTGGTTCGAATTGCAACGCTGTGCGGCAGCTCAAATCTAGACGACCGACTCCAAAACGAGATACCTCTCTACTTTCTCCCCCCC
>JALNIO010000496.1:0-12831 GCA_023509875.1 Rugonectria rugulosa
AAATTTTGGTCTCGAGTGCCATTCAAGAATTGTTTCGTGATCGCAACACATCTCGAGAACATTGCACATGGATACGTAAAATCTCTTAAAACTCTAGACTTGACCATCATTGCTGCATTCAGGTACTTCATTGGCTTGAAAGTGTCACTCATTGGAGTGAAAGCTGCGAGTACAGTTGTTCCATTACTCATTCAATTAATCAATAGCTAACTTGATCCGACTGACATTTTGTACAACCGATAATCGTGCAATTTGGTGACCAGATCGCAATTTCATTCAACATTCTTACCCAACATTCACTCCTTGCTCGCTTTTTGACTTACAGACGATATGGCACAGTCAGCTCACCCGGGGCATTGTACGTAGGAACCTTCATCTCCAGTGCGTCTCCAGAATAGCCAAGATCCTCGGCGACCAGCACAGCTGCCTTCTCTCCGATAAGCAGCGCCGTAGAGTAACTATGTTTTGTCAGCATGTTGTCCTTTGATCATGGACGATTTACTTACGTGTTGCATCCGACGTTGTCAGGGCAGATACTGAGATCAGCAACCTTGAGTCCCTTCACACCGTGGACGTTAAGTCTCTCGTCGAGCACGCCGTGCTTCACGATGCTGTTGCCCTCCTTGGGAGCCATTGAGCAGGTACCAAGGGAGTGCCATGTGGATTCAACGTGGTGCTTAACCCACTCCTCAATAGCCTTGATGTCGCGTTCAGTGTACTTGAGCTCGTCGCGGCCATTGACCTTGTTGGAGCTAAGGATATTTGAAGCAGCCTTGAACTCTGCCTCGGGAAGAGGTCGAGACCAGCTGCCGTGGCCGATACCAGCTGTCAAGTTGCCAGGAAGAGCATAGGCCTTGGTGGTCTCCAGGTCCAAGTCATGGGTGGCAGCTGGGGAGTCGTAGTCAAAGACAGGGTGCTATCACGTGTTAGTCGAAACATTCGCACCTCAGGGATGATGCAAAAACGTACCATGTTCTGAACCTCTCCTGCATATGCGTCCATGCGTCGAGCAGTCTCTCGAGACTTGATGTAACCCCAAACCATGGGCACCATGTCACGTTCATCATTCATGAAACCCGCATCAAAGTCGGGTGTCTCATAGGGGTTAGCGCTCTTGATATGAGTGCTTCCTCGAGAGAATGGGTACTCCAAGAAGTGGAACATGGTGAAGAACTTGCCGGCCGGCCTTTTCCCGTAAGTCATGTGTCTTGCACATCGAATAGGTGAATACTTACATCAGCATGTGGTCACCGAACCAGCCAGCAATGACAGAGTAGTGCATGACGGGCTTGTCAGGCTTGTTCTGGAAATAGCTCTTCCAGCCATCTCCGAAGTGAGGCGTGGGCCAGCTCTCAAACTCCTTGAGTTCTTGCTCGGTAGGTCTGATCTTGACACCGGCCTCGATACCGTTGGTTGCAAGAGGGCCAGTTCCATTCAGATGCCACTGATCAAAGACACCTAGTACTTGGTAAGTACGCTTCAATTGACTTGTGACGTGTGAAATACTTACGCTTCTGGACCTCAGGGTCTCCTCGAACAAAGTCATCAAAACTCTCTGTGTCAGGCTTGGCCCGGAAGACGGAGAAGGTGAGATAGTGATCCTGGAAGTTGAGACCAACACCAGGAAGATTGACGAGGCAGTTAACGCCAGCCTGCTTGAGCGTCTCCGGGTTGCCGATACCTGAGCGTTGAAGAATCAAGGGAGACGAAAGCGTACCACCCGAGACGACAATCTGCTTGCGTGCTCGGAATGTGCGAGTCTGGGGAGGTCCGCCACCAAAGGCCTTGGTGGGAACGGTCTGGACAGCAACAGCACGGCCATTCTCAAGAATGACCTTGTCTACCTTGGTGCTAGTGGCAAGGTACAAGTTGCTGTGAACAGCACGGGTAGCATGAATGTCTGGAAGAACTGGTCAGCTCAAATTATCTCGAATCAAGCAGATACATGTATGCTTTGAACTTACAAGCGTGTGCTGAATCACTTCGACGTCCTGTATCTCTGTTGATCCACTTCAACCAGTGCTCTGCGCCGTGGCCAGTGGTAAGGTCCTGGAGATCGTCTACGACGGGGATGCCTTGAGACTCGGCAGCTCTCAAGAAGTCTTCCTTGACAGGATACGTGTAATTGCCAAATGAGACCTTGATAGGGCCCTCAAAGCCGTGAATTTCCTTGTTTCCGCAGGCTCTCTGATATGTCTCATGCTTTCTCATACTAAAGTTCGGTTAAAGATGGGACAGCAGTGGTCACTTCATAGGCATAACGTACAGGGGAACCAGCTCTTCGGTTTTCCAACCCTTGGCTTGGAAGTCATCACTGGAGAGTCCGTCAGTATACATACTCTTGTCTCTACACGTTCAGACATACTAATCACTCGCAGAGGCACGAGTGTACATCATGAAGTTAATAGAGGAACCGCCACCAAGCACATGGGCAGCAGGCACAACAGCCTTTCGACCATTGAGCCACTTGGAGGGTCGAGACTCATAGAAGGAGGCAGTCTTGGAGTCAAGCTTCATGTTACGTGGGTAGATACCTGGGCGGTAGACCCAAGGGTTGTTGAGGTTGTTCTCACCAGCCTCGATGAGAAGAACCTTTAGGTTGTGGTCCAAGTTAGCAAGTCTATGAAGTGTTAGGAAATATCAAGAAGATTAAGCCTTTGGATTAGATGTGTCATGCAAGCCTTTACTCATGATTACACCCAAGGTGACTTACCGACCAGCAACAACGCAACCACAGGAGCCACCTATTCTTTGTCAGCCCTGCCTTCGTTCGCGATAGGGATTCGCCATGGGACATTACCTCCACAAACGATGATGTCAAACTCCTCCGGGAGACTGCTATTGAACTTGGAAAAGTCCGCCATGATTGCTTGAGTCTTGACTGCGTCAACTATATTGAGTTTGAAATGGTAAATTTGGGAGTGTTCTTGTGTTTGAACACCTCGACTTGGACTTTTACCATCTTAAATATCCCCTTTACATCCTTTCATCCGTACTGAAACTCTCTTTCAAAGATGCCAGATCCCAGATTCCGAGAAACGTCCGCGAAGTCGTACTTGGCGATGCATGTTGCTCAACGAGGTATCATCAAAGACAATCAATGCATGCGAACCCCTCTCGACGAAACTGCGGGCACCAATGAAGGACGAACTCAACCTTCAGCTTGACGGTGAATGTGACCTTGGGATCCATTCTTCTTGTGCGTAAGCTCTGTCGTGTCAATGCTTTTGCCGTGAGGGTGCCCATCTTGGCTCTCTTGGAGCGGGGGAAGCTATAGCTCGAGTTTGGAGCTCCCCTTGAAGCCCTCGATGAAGCAATAGCCAACAAATTGTTTTTTCTTTTTGCCGCGACCCAATTGCCATCAATTCCTTTCTTTCTGGCAGCCTATGTCGTTATTCGTTGCAAATGCAGTCAATTGTTGTGCTCTTGGCAAGCGAGATTGTTGGTCACTGACTCGCAAAACGATATCCGAAACCAAGACGGCAAGCCTACACCTGAGACTTACTATGCACACCGCAAACATTTTGAACTCTGCGCTCAAACTCAATCACATGGCTTGCCCGGGTAAATGAGCTACGTCTACTAGTAAGGGTGCTCCTTGATTGATCTCCCCGAGCTATCCGGACATCTGTGGGTTGACAGTGCGGGGGATCGAGCTTCGCCTCAAAGACATTGGCATCAACAAGCAGACTACAGAGTACCGAAGTTGCCGCCCGGACATTGAATTACGACACTGCTTATGGCAAGAAGCTCCCTGTGACGTTCCCCCGCAGAATAGTGAAGCTGTCGAGCCAATAACATCTGCATGTCATCTGCTTAGAATGTCCAGGGTGCCTAGGGTGGGAATCCTGTACCCCGGATTGCGCATCGAAGTGCGGGGGAGACGAAGCTATTACCCCCAAAAGCCCGATCCGATTCAACCTCCCCAACCCCCCAATGCATTGACCTTTCTTACGAGACCATGACGAACCAAGGTAGCAATCACTAAAGCTCAAATGAGGGATACGAGAGCAGTAGTTGGTGGAGAATCAATGCTACACTGCCATCGCCGCAGCGTAAGACGGCGGAGAACAAGAGAGGTTAAGAGGGCGGCAGCTACCCCCCACTGCTCCATGGCGATGATCGTAAGCGAGGAGATGAACATGAATCAGGCCACTTTTCTTGGCTCTTGCGGGCGTGCCCAATGTTGCTGTTACCCCAGATTGGGGGTCAATCAGCCAGAGCCCGCGAGTCATAGGTTTCCTTTTCTGGAGAGGCACTTACACCTGCAGATCGGACATCATTCTGAGGTTAGTTCGTGAGCTCACAGTGCAAGCGAGCCCTCTTCTGAATGCCTCATTGAGCCTCCAGCATTTCATATTCCCGTCGACTGGAAATTCCATGCCATCCGTATCCAATTGGGTTCCTCCGGGGTTGAAAGGGTGGTTAAGCTGTGAATATTTCCGTTGCACTAGTAGTGAAGAGCCAGTTCGGTCAAACGTGGCAAGCCAAGAGGGGATAGCCACTGTCCCATGCAGGGCGGCACATATTCCGCAGCCATGAAACCATTGGACCTCTTTATTTAGGCTCAGAGCTCGGAATTTTCTGTTATCCGACCCCCCTACTTTTCAATCTGACGTAGGAAGCTTGAACAAAATGTGCAACCGAGCCTGCGCCACGTCCATTTTGCGACTCACTGCTCCTCATTAATGCCATGAAGAATGTTGTCTCGGCAGCGGTTTCCCCTCTCCTTGATTAAAGAAGTTCAAGTCATCCTGCAAACCAAAAGCACGAGACTAGTGTATTCCTTGCACGGATGAACAAGATGACCCTTCCGGGTGTTTCCCCAATATACATGAACATGAACAATACTACTCTTTATGCAGTATCCTAGTCACTGTTGCAACTGTGTTACAATGCAAGGGGGCAGAGACATGCAATCTTGTGATGACACTGTCCGCCTGAACCTGGCTCGGTATAGACGTTCATCCACTTTAGATTTCAGGCTCGCATACGGTTCCCATCATCTGCTCTCGGAAGTTCGTGTTGCCGGAAGCTCTAGAGAGGCACAGCAGACAGCCATGCAGTGGCAAACTGCAGCTTGTAAGCTTGTCATTATCTTGGAGCCCACCCTTGGATGATTCGTACGTGATACTGATGATAAGATGATAGCTCAGCGTGCCAGTCTTCATGAATATTCCATCAGAGCGGAGTGCAAGCTAATCCCCTCCCAAATTATGGATACCTTGATGCTCAGGTAATTATTACTTATTACTAAGTAAATACCAATCATTCAAGCTACCCAAGACTTTCACCAATCATAAATATTCCGTTCGCCCGTCTTGGTATTCAACATGCTTATCCTGGTAATACTCCTACAAGTACCTAGAATAGGTACCTTAATTGCGGCTTAGTAAATCCAGTGGGTACCTTCAACTTGAATACAAATAAATTGTCACGTCTCCCTTTTTCAAGTTACATGAGTTTCAACTTCTAACATGAAATAGGCCAAGTTGATGTCGTCCTACTATTTAAACGATCACTAAAGGACATCGGAGCCATGAGATCCAATTCATTCACCCTCGTGCGAGGACTCACGCAAAAAGCTCTGTAGTTCATCGTGTTCACTATCATACACTAATGCTAACTTCTGCAAGATCACTAATCTAACTTTATGCCAGCCTCCTACGCTGAACAGGAGAACGCTTGTCTCGTGTCACCCGTGTCGAAATGATGAATAATATCTTTTACGCTGGCCCATGTTCCGGCAATGAGGATGAGCAATCCAAAAAGGAGGCAGAAACCTGAAAGGAAGATGTGGAACAGGTTCTCCTTTGTATACCACTTACCCTGCCAGAGAAGCTTGAACCACATGATGGCTGGGAAGTACAAGACAAAGCCAGAAATAAACAGAGCAGAACTCAATGCGAGCAGGTCATCAAAGATGGGAATGCCCTCACCAATGATCCAAGCGACCACGGTGATGGCACCCAAAACAGCGAGCCACGTAACCCAGCCCTTGGGAGTATTGATAAAGCGAGTAATAGAATCCTTATACATTCGAAGGTGGACATATCGAGCCGTAACAGTGTTTCCAATGGCACCGGAGATGAAGATGATTGGGAGTGCAACGCCAAATGCGATCTTTGACATGAGAGTGCTCAGCGAAAGGAGAGATGGGCTGTCCACGTCCTTGCCAACGAAGACATAAATGAGTACACCAGTGACGGTATAAACAACCATTTCGATGATTCCAAGGCACCAAACTGACTTCATATAGTCTGATGGGGTATGCATCTCTGCCATAAACGGAGATAGAAACATGGCGAAGCAGTAAGCGAAAAGCATGTTGCAGATGGCCACCATGCCATCCTTGAAAGTGGCATCGGGATCTGGCCACGCAGACCAGTTGACGCCACTCAAGCCAGTCTCAGAGTTTGAAGCCTCGACGCCGCTAGCGATGATGGTGACGCCGATAGCTGATACCACTGAGGCAAGATCGATGTAACCAAGGATGGCAGCCTCGGTGAAAGAAGGCATCACAGCCAGCACGAATAGTAGAATGCCGGAAACAATGCTGAATATCAGGCCACAGGCACCATAATCGCTCAAGACATCAAACGCAATCGTTCCTGTGAGCATGAAGGAGGCGGTCATGAGGATGAGCTGCAGAACATAGAGGAAACCGAAGAACTCTTCTCCGAATCGACCCATGAGCAGGCCACCAATATCGCCATAATGGTTAATGGAGGGGTAGACGACGGACACCTTGCCGACGATGTACCCCGTGTATATGGCCAAGAGGCCGAGAGCGATGCAGCAGAAGGTACCTGCAACAACACCGAGAGTTGCGAAAGCTGATGGGAGACTGAAGGTTCCAAGACCGATGGCCTCGACAACGAGAATGACAGTCAGCCGTTTCCAGCCAAGTCGGCGGAAATGAGCTTCTCCTTCGGCAGTTTTTTGTTTCTCGAAGTCGGTAAAGGTGCCAGCGGCTTGGTCGTAGGTGGCGTCGACTGCTGCAATTCGATCTGGGTCAAGCTCTTGGCCATTTGCCGAAGTCGAGTAGGGCGATGACTTTGAGTCACTCTTGTCAGAGTCCATGGTGAAAACTATGCCGTCTTCTGACTGATGGCTGCTAAGAGAAGATGGGGAAGGACGAAGTTGCACAACTGGGGGAGGAGTTGTTGCTCAAGCTGGGGCTTTGAGCGAGAGGGGCCATGTCAAAAATTTCCTCATCCACAGAGACATGGGAGTTTATAACGATTCCAAGGTCCTGGCCCAAGCTGGGGAAACTGGAGAGTCTCCATCTCGGGGGTGGATAACCCCATGATATTGTACGTAAGAATCCGATGATGTGAAGGACGAAACCTCCCGGCGGCCAGTATTTGCGGGGATCCGGCGGCGAAACTAGCACGGAGCACGGCTGGAGAGTGGCAACGGAGGCCCGAAGTCGTTCGTTTCGCTGGGGTAGGATGGAGCTGTGTTGGCGGTTACGTATTTGGGATGATCAATTCGATTGAGTCATTTCTTGATAGATATCGTATCTCCCTTGAGAAGAAGAGTTCTAACTATTGATTCCTGATTCTCGAATGGTTCAATCCGCTCGACGTGGCTGGGGGCAGGGCGCTCGTTCCACTCTTCCATGCGGCTCTTCCACCACAGTGCCGAGCCCACGCGGCAGAGGCGATGCGGCTCAAGAAATGACAGACAAACTTAACGTCTAGCCTAGAAAGACAGCCAAACCTCGAAATCTCTCTCGACGCCTCCACGATTTCCTCTCGTCCGGTATATCCGCTCGTACATGGCTCGGATCTTCGGACCAGACCCCAAAGGAAGGTCTCCAAGGGGATTGAGCGGTGCGTGCTCTCGGCATGGCAACTCATTACGTTTATAAACGCTCTATACAGCCAAGTGAATGTGGTAATAAGCATTGCTTCTAGAAGCTGTGACAAATGCTTTCTCCAGCCTGGCCCAGTGCGCAGTGGGACCTGGCCGCCGGCCCGGTGGAGCTGGGGAATCTCCCCTGATCTCGCTCACCCATTCTGTGAAGATAACCGGCTTTCCACGGTTCAAATGCGGCCGTTGGGAGCTGAGGGGGGCGGTGCTGCCAGCCTGGGGCCAGCCTGGGGAGCATAAGAACCCTTCAGGCATCCCCGGGCCTATGCCATGATATGAAACATGTGTTGTCAGCGGCATCCGACTGGCCAGTCTTTGCTTTTGACCAATTCCTTCACGTACAATCTCTCTTATTCTGCCAATTTCTCACCCACGACATGCACTGGACCTCCCTTTAATGGACAATAACATTAGTTGTCACGTAGGGATCATTCCCTGTCTGAACAAGCTCAGGGAATATGATCAAACCACAACTCAACGTGACTATTCAGACATGACTTGATTCCATGACCAAAAGCCCTTCTCTACCCGGATGGTTCCATCCTCTTGGCGCAATAGTCGGATATCTGGACTATAATCGCGTCACCCTCGACGTAATACGCAAAGCTCAAAGCTTTTTCGGCAAAAAGGTGACCGTCTCATGCCAAATTCTGCCTGCCGAGAGCCCAAGCATCACCAACAATGGTAAGAACCTGGATCTGCTTTTGACATTTGGGTCTCAATCATGGTGCATTGGGCATCTTGATGGAAACATTTTTTGAACGTCTTGGTAAAATCCTTCGATAGTAATCGATTAGTGCGACAGATGGAAAGGACGCCAACGAGGAACTTAGTTAAGAATGCCACCGAGTATACGGCTTGTCACCTGCCCTCGCTGAGGACTTGACCTTTTGTCTTTCGTGGTGAACATACCCTATAGCGATAAATCTGCCATGAGAAAAATTCGTTAATAATTGCACTTGATATTTTAGTAAGTATTGTTACCGGATTGAAGCTATTAAACCCTAATTTGAGAAGAAGCACTTAGCCCCTAGTTAGAAAGGATACCTACATACCTATATCATCCTAGAAAAACGGGGGCCTTTTTACAAGACGGCAAAAAGACAAGCTATGTTAGATCGTAACTTGTTTCTTAATAGGTATGCCCACGCGGGTAGTTGCTCTGAGGGTGCAGTATTAGTAACCTACAAATTGTAAAGGGATCTAGAGAATGTAAAAACTGGAAGCGTTGCAGCGAGGCTATTATAATATCATAGCAGGCTCGTGGCAACAACTTAAACTTCGAGATGGAGCTCTCTTTTTAGCAGCGAAAAGGCAGGCAATGTACCTACTCCGCTCTGTTTCTTTATTTCGGTACTGTACGTACCTCTCTATGTGAGCACCTTTTATTAACAACAGTTAACGAAGGTACATCCCATCCATCTTAACACCATTGACTTGATAGGCCGTAGTTGTTGACTCGCCGGTACATACGACCATACCCACCGGAAAACTCGGGATCCCGTCCGCTCTTCCATAGATAAGCCGGTGAGGGGCGGATTAGTAGTTGGGTCGGTGACGACCAGCGAATCCCCGCTGTTGTATGTTTTTTGCTCCTGATTTTTTCTCCCTTTTTTTGTCGTTTCATGGGTTGCCTTTCATCTCCCTGTTTGCATCCAGCTCGCTGCATAGGGGTTCGTTGTTTAGGTATTTTAGCGTATTATAATAGGTAAATATCTTAGTATCTAATAAGTATACAAGGATGCAGGTAGAACATAGAAAGAAAGTGAAAATTGCACAATGACCTAGCAACAATACAAGGAATGTGAAGAGAGGAAGTAGAAAATATACAGACTTTTTTCTTTATTAACTGGTAGTTTGGCTTGCGCGTCGGGGTCGGCTTTGGAACGGTACTTGGTGGAACGCATTACTAAGGCTCCACTATCGGCATTCGTTTCGTTGTCCGACAAACTTCTAATTGGCTGCGGCCAAACCTCGATTCCCGAATTTGTCATTGGACAAGCCACCCTGTACAAGGGAGGGAATGCTTTGTAAAAGAGATGAAGAGAGTTTTCATGGCAGTTTAGGAACTTGTATAGACGGGTCAAGTATTTAAGTCAACAATCAAGCTTCTCTTTTGTATTGAAAGCACTCTTTATCTCAACTTACTCAGTCTTTAATACCTTGTGCATTTCTCAACGACGCACCTCACTCAAAATCCGCCAAATCTATTATCCAATTTACTCAATCGAATACTTTACTCCTCTCCAAATGTCTCGAGCACTTCTCATCACCGGCGCCACTGGCAAACAAGGCGGCAGCGTCATTTCTGCTCTCCTTGCACGCAACGCCGACTTCAAGATTCTGGCCGTTACCCGAAATGCATCATCACCCGCCGCCCAAAGGTTGGCTGCCAAGTCGAAGAACATTTCGCTTGTGCAGGGAGATCTCGACGATACCGAGTTAATCTTTCAGAATGCTAAGAAGATTGCCTCTACACCCATTTGGGGCGTCTACAGTGTTCAAGTAAGACGCTTCATTTACCTACCTATCCTTTAGACAATTGCTGACAATGCCTAATTAGCTGCCCGCCATGAACAAAAATGGGCCTATTATCGAACAGGCTCAAGGCAAATCTCTTGTAGATTCTGCTATCAAACACGGCGTCAAGCATTTTGTCTACTCATCCGTGGATCGTAATGGAGCCAAGTCCATCAACAATCCCACGAAGATCCCCCATTTTGTCAGCAAACACCATGTAGAACACCATCTTATCGACAAGTCCGAGAATTCCGGCATGAGCTGGACCATTCTGAGACCAGTGGCCTTCATGGAAAATTTCGAAGCCGGATTCGTCTCCAAGGTGTTTAGCACTGCTTGGAGGGACACAGTGAAGTCTCGTGGACTGCAACTCATTTCGACCGACGACATTGGAGCCTTTGCTGCACTGTCATTCCTGGACCCGGCGAAATATGCTGGACAGAGCATTTCCCTCGCCGGCGACGAGCTGACATATGCTCAAGCAGTGGATATTTTCCAGCAGAAGACGAAAAGGTCGCCACCTACCACATTTGGCTTCATTGCGAAATTGATTCTCTGGCTTTCCGAGGAGATGGGTACCATGTTTGAGTTCTTCGAAAAGGAGGGATACGGTGCTGATATTCCATCCTTGAGGAAGACGTACCCCGAGTTGAAGACTTTGGGTGATTGGCTGGAGGCTAGCTCGCTTGGGAAGAAGGGAAACTGAGGCGAGTTGAACAAGATGGATTTTGTAATTGTATAGAGGATCTTCATAGACGATATTAGATTTAATATTTAGTTCATGTTCCATGCACTGTCTGCCGTGAGTAGCTTGAGATGAAGACGAGGAGTTGTGTGACCATGTCTCCCATGTGAGACATTCATTACTTGCACGAGGACATAGAAAGGGCAGAGGGAAAAAAATGAAATAAAAGGCCTAGGCCTATTTAATTAAATGCATGTATTGACATCATCTATCCTGTATTATCACTTCATAATCGGAATGCCTTGCTCAGAGAGCTAATAAACATTAGGAAAGTCATAAAGAGAATCAGCAAAACTGTAGGTTGTCCCACATTCTCTGTGCTCTTAGTTTGCCTCGGCACCCTCGGCGCCGCACAGCTTCTCACAATAGTACGTCATCTATGAATCTTGTAGTTAGTATTGTTCCAGCTCAAGGAAGAAGGGCTTTTACCTCATCTCCCCCAATGTGCCAGTCTGCAGAGTTGCAAATCATGCCGTCCTGTAGCCAAGGGTCAGTTAAAGGTCAACAAGAGAGGTAACAGCCAGCATACAAAAGTACAGTCAGGGCACTGATCCCATTGGTTGTCGCCAGTGTTTCGCTGTCGATAATAATCACAAGCACACTTGGTCTCATTTCTATTATTTGGGTTAGAAATGGAGTCGAATTAAAAGAGAACGCAGCTGTTCAAAGTGCAAATTGCAGTTCTTGCGTGTGGCATGCAAACACTTACACGAGAATTTCGTAGCTCTTACTGCCACCTGACACCGTTCGGCTGCCTACACATACGGCAGCCCAATGGAGGTCTGCAAGAACCCTATTTCAGAGAGGTTTTGTTAGCCATCGAGTTCGGAACCTGATCGCAAGACGCGCTGGGCAAAGGACGAGACAAACCCTGTAGTGAGCAGAAGGGCGACGGGGATGGAAAGGAAATGCATCTTTGCAACAGGTATTATGCAAATTAAAATAAGGTAGAAGAAAGGTACGAGAGAGCGTGAAGAAGACTGAGAAGATGTGGTATTCGCTGAATCGATGCCGATATTCCGACCGATGATTTATAGAGCCATATATAAATGCCAAGTCTATACTTGTACGTAAAAGGCCATTCGTGTATTCAACTACCAACTCTTATCGATATTTTTAACCTTTCAAAGAGGTAAGATTACCTCCCCACAGAGTTCGTTTCGCATTACATCAGGTGATTGCATCACGAATCATGAGGATGAACGCATAGATCACCTATACCAAAGTTGCACGAATAATAATTGATTACTCTATCTTGGCCAGTCCCTGACAAACTCAATATCATGGAATCATTCTCGTATTTTGCTGATCTCTCAATAATATAGTCATTGCTATGAATAGAGGCCCCTTATGGAATCATACCTTATGCTACTATCTGAAACGACTCCCATCCCCACCAACTGCTCTCGTATGGGTGGATTTATTCTTGGGGAATAGAAGGATTCGGAAGAATATTCGATTGACCAGTGACAATCACTTTTCACAGATAAGGTTCAAGGCTAGCATGGGAACCCTGAACGAGTTCGGATGGGTTCAGGGACCACACGGATGAGAGTGAATACCGAGAGATGGGGACGCAATAGGGATTAATGCCTGTATATCCTAATTTACACGAGATAAGGGTCTTAAATTTCAACGGAGAAGCCGAGTCTAGTGACAACCCAAGTTCATGATATGTGGATAGAGGC